>PNEQ01042325.1:0-14485 GCA_003012365.1 Medauroidea extradentata | reverse complement strand
AGATGTGGTGCGCTTCGGGACTCTGTTTCGTCCAGCGAGAAACGTAACGCGCATGTGCAACTATCCAGCCCAGTGTTTTACTTTGTTTCACATTTGGAACTGGCTCACTTAAGGCCCTATGGTATGGGGGTGTGGACCGCCCCATAAGTGTCCATGTAAGGTGTAGTTTTCTCCAGATCCTCCCTGCTTTTCCCGATCCTCCCTGCTTTTCCCGATCCACAGCTGTTTCGACTCGCCAGGTGAGAGAGGAACACGCCGGCACGAACAGACCACGACCCATCAAGCCTCGTGTTCCTGGCTACACGCTTAACCGGGTGGCGCCCCGAGCATTCCGACGCAACTCCTTTCCTACCTCACTCTCACCGGACACGGCGTCAAGACATATTGTTTATCAACGAAAAATGTTTCTAGTGACATTCTAAGTAGTCCTACGTAAAAAAAACTTTGTTACGTTAGGTTTTTTAGGTTAGTTTAGCTTAGGTTGTTAGGTTAGTTTAAGTTAGTTTGTGTTAGTTTAAGTTAGATTAGGTTAGGTTAGGCTAAGTTAGATTAAGTTAGGCTAAGTCAGGTTATTTTATGTTAGGTAACCTAACTTTGCATTAACCTTGTCTAACATAAACTAACATAACTTAAACCCAACATAAACTAAAATTATCTAACATAAACTAACCTTATCTAACATAAACTAATCTTATCTAATATAAACTAACCTTATCTAACATAAACTAACCTTATGTAACTTAAACTAACCTAAAAAACCTAACAAAAATTTTTTTTACGTAGGACTACTCAGAACATCATTAGAAACATTTTTTAACAATAAACTGTATGTCTAAAATCGATAGTTTGGCTGGTACACAATGTGTAGCTACTCTTGATGTTTACCATTTTTTTCTCATGTTAGACATAAATTGTGATTAAATCTTCCTCTTAGGAAATTTGTGTATTTCTCATAGATTTTGCGCAATGAGTTGTTGACGTCAAAATTTGCACTTTACAATTTTATTGTACGCCACCATGGGTTGGGCACTCTATACAAATCTACTGAACCCTTGTCGTAAAGCGCTAGTGTCTAATGTCCTGTGACGTAACATTTTTTTATTTGAATGTTTTGGTTTGGAAAATGGCGCTTGCTATGAATTGCTTGTCTTCGAATGTGATCTGTATATGCCGATAATTGTTTGAGTGCAAGCGGTTTAAATTGAGTACATATTATGGTTTGTGAATCTTGATTTAAGAAAATAATGGCTCATATTGCCAAGTGATATGTCCCGGAATGCAGCGATACGAGATCGACGCGACATCGCTTTCCATTTCATGAATCAGACGTTTACAATGTTTGGATTGCCGGAATCAGCAATGATAAACTGGGAAATAAGCACCCATTAGATGTTTACAAGACACTTTTTGCCGGGCTCGAAGAGGCTTAAACACTACTCTGTTCTAACAGTGGATTTGCCAGGTAAGATATTACTGGTTTTATCAATTTTTTTATTAGAAATGTTTAAGGGTTTTAACGTGAATATTTAACGGAATTTGTAAATTTTCCGGGGCTAAACTAATTATTTTAAAGGCATAGTTTATTAATGAATAATGTTTATTTCTGTAAATGTTAGAAGTTGTCGTAGTTAAAAAAAATTGTAGTCTACTAACTTCAGAATTTTCTGTTTTTTTTTTAAGGTTACTTTTTAAGTTAGTTTAAATTAGTATAAGTTTCGGTTAGGTCTGTTATTTTGCAATTAACTTTTGTATTTTTCGTTAAGTTAGGTAATGTTGGGGTAAGTTACCTATAATATTAGGCAACCTAACCTTACATAACTTAACGAAAAATGAACAACATATAGGTAAAAAACCAACATAAACTTACTTAACCTAACCTAACAAGAAATGGAAAATTTCGAAGCTAGAAAACTACAATTATCTTAACATACAACTATACTTACTTCTAACATCTATAATGTAAACATTTTAATTAATTAGGTATACATTTCAAATCGATAGTTTGGCCGATACACGATGAATAGTGATTCGTAATATTTACCGTTACGACATGAAAATTACGGATTTTTGGCAACAATGCGAAGTAAGACCTATAAATGCATACATTTCATAATGCCGGAGCAAAATATATAATATGTGGAACTTGATACGTAAAGTAATTAAATGTGAAATGTTAAAATATATTATTTAATTTGATGATCAGTATTTTTTTTAACATTGACATGCAGTGGTTATTGTAATATGACTTAGTTTGGCTGTTTTTTTAGGTGTATTTCTTAATGAAAATGTTGCTGTCTGGACAAATCACTCTCAATATGTATTGAGGTATATGTGATGCTTGTAAATAAATAAATAAACTGTAGCATGTATGATAGACACGATACTGTGAAATAGTTTGTTGTGCTTCCAGGTGTTCTTTCAACTAGTGATACTGAAATGTGGCAAATTTCAGTAATGTACATTTCTGATCGGAATAGAATCAGCATCGTTGATAAAAGTCTTGTACAGGAACCTGTACAGTCAGTTCCACGACATGCTACTGTGCCATCTGCACCATCTGGCGATTCATTTAATTCAGGTAACTGCATTATTATCAACTGTATATTATATAAACATTTCATTTGCTCTACGTAATAAGTGTATGTCAAAAAATTTTACCACTTACGCACTTGCCCACTCACAGGTATTTGGTTAATTCAGAAAAAGATACACCGGTTAAGTGTTTACATGCCTCTGTACATGCCAATCAACTGGCATAATACAGTATTTTTTCTGGGAAATTTTTTTGGTACTTTATGCAAGATATGGGACCAGTTCACATGTTTCGATTTTTCCCAACGTATTGTATTAAAATCCACATTCTCTTAAGTTAAAACTTAGTAGATATCACAACATTTTTTTGCAAGATAAAGTGCAGTTTGTTTCAACATACGCACTTTCTAGATATGTCTGCATTGATTTCATACACAGTAAAAAAAAAAAAAAAACCCCAGGAAGTAGCAGATTCAAAAGATGTTTATAAATACGTAGTAACCAGCTGGGATAAAAAGTAGAATACATCAGACTAGTGAACAGGTTCTGTCGATCAACAGGTAACATCTTAACACCTGCATGCAATTCAGTGTTTTAAATTGGTGGGAATTCAAATTTTAAATCATACTGCTGTATTTATTGTTCTTTGACTTGTTTTACATACTTAGTCTATGGGCTACTAAAGGATCACTTGAAGCCACAATACAAAATTAAAACCTTGAACAAGCAAATTTGAGGTTTAGTGAATATACAGTAGGATGTTTAAGGTAATCTGTCTTTGATTTAGATTTTCATAGGTACTTTACATTTAATATTTTGGAACATTTGCATGTTATTTGTGGGGTAAGACAGATAATTGCATTATTATGAACTGTACCTAATTGACTCTTATCTTCGTTATAACCAAATGCCACCTTATTGTTGCGCCATGCCAGGAGCTACTGTAAATGTCTCAATATGTTCTCCATGCTCCACTGAAGACAATACTATGTACAGAGAGAGAGAAAGAACAAAGAACTTTTTAAAATATTATCCATACACTAACATAATGATTTACTTAAAAATAAATTTCACAAAAAATTGTAATGTAAGCTTGCCTTGCTGTACGTGAAAGGCTTTTCAAGAAATTAAGTGATTGGTAAAATTTTATTTTTAAGCACCCTTGGATTTTTTTTTTTCACTGTATGGAGTATCACTTTAAGCATATCAAGTAATAAGATTACACAATACTGTATTTTCCGAAAATCATGTTTTGAAAAGCTGAGGAGGTGTAATTTTATTTATGATACATAAAATACAATTGTTAAAGAACAAAGTGTTTCTATGTATTAGTGCATTGACCAAAGCCGTTTGTGTTAAGAACAGCCGGTATATTGTAACATATCTTATCTCATACTAAATTTTTGGATTTTTCAATAGATTAACTTTTAGTTGCTATTGTGTATTAGGCTGCAGTTAAAACTTCATGTCATGTCACTTCTACGACCATGAAATGTCTAGAACACAATAATATTAATTTAAGACAACCTGTCAACTCTTCGTCCGAGGTAGTTAATTCTTTTGGAGAAAAAATCGCTTCCATTCAAAATGTTTCTCATCCTTGTGATATACATAGGTTACTATCAAGCTACATGGTTCGTGTTGTTATGTACTAATGTGTCTTTAATTCTGATATATAATTAATCGTCTACTTGCTATTATCTCCTCTCTGTCAATCATTACCATGTTATACAGCATTGCCTTTCTTTCCATTCCATAATTTTGATTTTTTTCCTAATTGTATAATTTTTTTATAAGATCCATGCAAGTCTCGTACATTAAAACTTTACCTCCTTGTACACTTTTCTGCATTTTACAAAAGTTTACAGGTCCGTTCAGTGTTTTGAAAAAGTTAATTTGATAACCCAGGTTTTTGATCATTTTTATGTGGAATAGAAGAGTAGATTATTTCCAGCCATAGGGTCAGAAGAAGCATAGAAATAAACATCCTGACAGATATATTGAATGTCGTGACTTCATACTAACTCTCACTAGCATTTGTGTGACCCATTTTCTAGGCGAAAAGAAAATTAAAGAAGTAACACATTTTTGTCAAAATAAAACTAAACAGAAAACTATCTGCCACAAGTCCTAAAACTATAGAGGCATGAATTCCTGAGACACTACTGTATATAATACAGATTCAAGGAAAGTTGCAAAGGAGTTTAAAAAGTAGCCTCTGAAAGGTAGATATCTGTGGGATTCAAAGTTAAAAACCTATGTACAGGGATGTGTAATTAAATAATTTAATTTTTTATTTTTCAGGAATTAAGAGAGCTCGAGCCTCTTAAAAGGTGTCAATGTGACATGTCAAGATCAGCTTACCCCAAAACGTAAATACTTGTACAAAGTGGCGGCTAAGTTGAAGAAGGCTTGTTCCTTTCGCAAGAGACTTCGAATGGCAGAAAAAAATGTTTAACACCAAGTATTTCCAAGAATCGGCAGCTCCCGTGTGTGATGTGACATACCAGTTCATATTGTCACGGGTTAGAACTCAAAAACTTAAACCTAGGGCTAGAAGGTTTTCACTGGTTAACAAGATTTTAGCTCTGTCCCTATACAAGCACATTGGTAATGCTTGATATTTTTAACTATTCAAAATAAAGGTAATTTTTGACAAAGATTACAGCATATTGCTTACAAGAGAACACTATTATTACACAGAAACTTTTTCATCAACCCTTAGTGCAAGCATTGTATTCGATCGTAAGATTCAAGAAAGGTACATAACAATGTTTGTATGCTATATTGTAGTAATCAAACCAAGAAACGTTTACCCATGAATGGTTTGAGAATGATGAGTTATAAGTACTTGTATAGTAGTCTAAATGATTTACTGATTAAAGCAACGACCAACGTTATTGTCAGTACGCATCTTTTGAACAACGCTTATTTTTTGTTCGCATTAATGTTATGCTTTAACTGCAAATTGTCACTACTTTGCAGGCATATAATTTATTATTTTTTTACTCCTCTACTTTTGAATTTGCTGATACTGAATTATAAAATTCAGATTGCAAAGGTAAATTTTGTAAAATTTCACTTCCCAACTAAACATGAACAGGAAGATTGACCCATAAATATTTTGATAATAGTCTATATAATATTAGTAAATTTTAAAAGCTTCCATATACATATCCCGTGGTACACAGTGCTTTAAACAGCTATAAAAAAGAGAACGCTTGAAAGTATTGCAGTAGTGTTGCTTTAAAAATAGGTTCATTTCATTTTGAACAACTCACTCACATTGGTCCCCCATCTAACTTCAATAATAACAAAGTTTCTCTTTGATCAAATTTTTACTAAAGGAAAACATCTGATAAGAAAAAAATTATTAACAAAACAGAGTGAACATTTCCAGTCTTCCTAATTTTTTCTTCAGTATCCAGAGTTTATGAAATTATTCACCATTACATTCTGAACACTTTTTTTACTATTAATGTTTCTGTTGTAATGTGATACATATTTAAGAATGCACAAAAAACAGTGCCAAAACTCAAAATTTTGGTTTTGAATTTTTTCAACCCGTAAGAATTGTCTAGATACTGTAGTGAAATAAATACATACACTGTACATTTCAACTGTGTACAGTACGTAAACATATTAAGATCAAAGTTGCGACATGCTGAAGTGAAGACAGTTCTAATGACAGTTATCGTGTATTGGATAAAGAGACTCCATACTGCAATCTAAGCATGATAAACTCTATAGTGTCTTATTTTTTATTTTCAGTATTTTTTATTAACTTTCAAAATATGAACAAACTTCAATAAAGGGGGCTAATATTTTTTCCTGAAAATAGTTTTAAACAGAATGCCTTTCATTCCCTGCATTCATAGGCATGTGCTGTCATTAAGTTAAGTTTAGATAGAGTTCAGATATGCAACTCGATGACAGATCCAGAAAATGTTATATTTCTACCACAGTTGATTGGTAAATAAGGTCATTGTTTCAAATAGATACAGGCCTTTCACCTTAAAAATTTATATCTTTGCTCGAAGGGCGTGTCCAAAACTAGGTAAGACCAAGGCCCATTTGGCCCTACATGTGCACATGCCTATGCTTGCTTGCATTACTTCGAAGACAAGGAATTTGAATCTAACAATCTAACCTATCAAGAGCCGCTGAAAAAATAAACCAACTGAAAATTGCTAATGCATATAGTTAAATGTTGGTAACATTATAAGATATTGGTACAGAATTTATGTACCTGTGTATTGCACAGCCTGCTGTGCATGTTGTTCCTTTTGTCGGCAATGGCCCGCCGTCCTATCTAATACGTGTGTTCAAAGTATCAGTTTGATTGGCCGATATTCTGGTGGTTGGTAGGGCCCATTTGATACTAACTGTTATGTATTCGGCAAGTAGGTAGCTTCGGTTTGAGTGAACGTCCAATACTAATATGGAACGTAGGCGGCGTCCTACTTTGTTATAACATGTTAGCCAACAAGAGCGTTTGAAAATACAGCATGTTCAAAGCTAAATGATTTGACAATATTATAGTGTGCACGAAAATACTACTTAGCGTGCCATAAATAATTTGCTAGCGACAGAATTAAAAAATAAAATTACATTGTTTTTAATTTATTTAAAATTGTTATGGATCATATGATTTATGGCACTTAGAACTTAGACTACCAAAGTTTCATTGGTGTCTGTCAATTAATGCAAAGTTAAAAGCGTTAGCAATTTTTATTTGCAAGTAAGATAATTAAATACATTTGCACCATTTGTACCCTCCCATGAAAATAACATCATTTAATATGCTCTACGAAAATAAAAAATTTTTGAACAACACTTTTATCAAATTGAACACTTTGTACAGTTGTTCATATTTCATGGTAATAAATGTCAATAAGCCAGCTCATGACTGTGCTGACGTCCTATGGTATAACTGGGCCAGAAGGCATTTCAATAACTTATTTACTGTGTAGCTACATTTTTAACTTTTTTGAATCAAGTTACATCTGGAATAATAATCCCCATACAGTTCAAAGGCCTAAAGGCTAATGATTTTCTTTAATATGATATAAATGACTGTTTAGTTTTAATATTTAAAAATGCACATCACATGTCTCATACCTGCCAAGAACACAATTTAGAAAATTTTAGTTTCTATGTATATATTTTTTTCTTTTGTACCTACCCTAGCAAGGGTTTGTGTGTGTAACATTTTCTGGGTGGATACTTTCCCTAGTAACGAAATTGGTTGAGCACTTGTTGGTATGTTGAGGAATTTCGGTAATATACTGGGTAAATAAAATTGTTCCTGTTGATTGTGTAAATTAAAAAAAAATAGTTTTGTAATTCTAAACTTAAAATTTACATATATCTATAACTTATTTTTGTATTTTTAGTTGCTTTTTTATGTGCTGTACTTCATATGTCATTTTTTTCATCATTCCTTTTGAGTTTGATGGACTGTAAACCTTATTTTTGTAACTTTCATGTGTATTATATTTGTATGACAAATACTACATCCTAAACCTTGTGGCTGTTATGTGGTTTTATGTGTATTATACAACAATAAATTGTGATTTTAAAAACTGTTAATAAACATTTTTATTTATTTCCCATCAATTTATTTGTGTGTTTGAAGATGTATCCATTAATTTTGTGTGCTTCTTGTTGGCAACATAAAATAACCGGGTGTGGTGTTAGAAGTGTGGGAGTGGTGGGGATGCAAGATATCTTAGTGCATGTTATGTGATATATATTCACACTTCTAAAGATATTTTAAAATTTTAATTTCAACAAGTCACAAAAAAAAGAGAATAATTTATTATTAACTAGCAGTATGTACCAGAAACCTAGTTCTTTTACTGTGTGTGCATTGGTAATGCCTAAAATTAATTTATTGTTAGAATATTCCAGAACCCCTGTTAAATACACACAAATACACTCATATGTATGTGTATTTATGCACTTACGTATAGACATAAGTATTTGTAAGTGTACATGTTAGTGTACAAATGTTTACGAATATTAACACAATTTTTGGTAGCTCTTAAGGGGTATGGAAAGGTACGATGTCGAGCGGACGACTGGAACACTCGATCATCAAAAAAATCTTAACTACTCATCAAAATTCAACGACATTATTTTTCCGAGTAGATATTTTATCAGTGGACGTTTATTTATATAGCACTATGCAGTAGTATGCTTGAATTTAGATAAAAAAATTTTAAAAATTGTATTAAGAAAAATATGGGCTTAAAATCACAAAATCTACAAAAATAAAATAATTGCAATTTTTATAATTTTTAATTTGATAATATCTAGGCTTCTATAATAACAATTTCAAAAACACTCTGTATTTTATTTGAAAATAATTTTACTAACTGAAAATCTCTGTGCTAGAGGTTTACAGATGTTAAAATTATTTTCTAACGAAAACGTGAGTATTTTTAATTCGGTACCATAGAGGCTTAGCTATTATCATAATAAAAATTACAGTTTTCCATTTTTGTGGCTTCAAGCCTTTATTTTTATAAAAACAGTTTTTAATCTTTTATATAAATAAACGTCCACTGATGAAATATCTGCTTGGCAAAAAAAATTGCGTCTAATCCTGACGAGTAGTTCAGATTTTATTGACAGTTGAGTGATCCAGTCGTTCACTAGTCATCGTACATTTCCATACCCCTTAAATATAATGGTATATAATCCACTTTTGCACTGAAGCTTTTTAAATTTCCCGCCAATGGTGTTTAGTTCTGTCTGCAACCACCCAGCGCTGCTAACAGTGAATTAGCAGCTGTGCAGAGAGTGGCCTTTCTATACCTACTTTCTCTTTTCTATGTATGCCACTGAAACCAACCGACATACCAAACCAAAAAAATTCACAGTGTATAACAACGTTGTAGGCTGTGAATTGACATGTATAAAATAAAAATTAAATCTTTTTGTATTTAATAAAAAATGTTGAATTTTCAAATAAAAATTTAAAATTTAATCTAAACTACGAGAGATACAAAAATTTCCGAAGAGGAAGATTTAATCACAATTTATGTAAAAAAAAAAAAAACATTCTGGTACAAATATAAAAATGAAAAAAGACAAAAACTAAGGTGAACCACGCCCTTAACATAGGGCCTATTGTGTTCAGTCACTAACATTACATAAGTTGACTGTTATACAGGTTAGGGCGAACTTGTTTATGATATTGATTGATATGTTTTATATTGCCATAGAATAATTAAGAAGTATGAGCATTATTTACTGTGTGATACTGCTATTAACACTGCGACAAAAAAACTTTGTTTATTTAAGCCCAGTACAAACGGGTATCTTTCTTGTACAAGAAAGTGAACACTTTCTTGTTCACCTCAACTTTTAGCGAACTTGTATCATGTGAGCGGCCACCAAGCATATTAGTGACTTGCATACTAGCTAGTACAGGATAGGACCTGTTCTATTTTTCATTATCTTTCTTGTACTAGTCGAATATAAACAAACCATTTTTAAGCACGCCCGAATGTTATTGAACAAAATAGCTTATAAATACGAAGCATTTTTAAATAAATAATGTCTTAGCTGAACAAAATATGCTAATAAAGGAATATTTACTGATTGTGCGTCATGTCACTTTACATCTGGATATAATTAACTACAGACAATAATTCCATTTTTACATTTTAAAGCCTTTTTTTGATGCAGGTACAATAAGTATTGCACTTATTACCTCCAATACTCGAAATGCACCCTTAAAATAAAGAAAGTTGGCCGTGTGAACTAAACAATCAATTTGGTAGGATACAAGCTAGAACACTAGCTAGTGTTCTCTTTCTTGTACACATTAGATGCTCACTTTCATGTACAAGAAAGATGCCAGTGTGTACTGGGCTTTAAGCACCCTACACATGCACCGACACGACAACCCAACCATCGGGACAAACGCTGTCGGACCCGACAGTTGGGTCTTGAAAACTGTCGGATACGACGGTCAGGCGGTCGGGTGGTGCGAACGATACGACTTCCGACTCCCCCACCACTTTCCCTGTCGGAGTTGTAACGTGTGTAGCATTGTTGTACCGACTTGCACGCCGACCACACTAGCTACGGCAGTATATCTGCGTGCGTGGTGTGAAAATATTCAGACAATGTCACAAGCATCGGAAGAAGAAAAGGAAGTGTTTGTTGAATTGCTCGATCTGTTTACGTTCGTACTTTTAACCGTCTTCCTAACAAAACTACACATTTTTCTCTTTATCACATTTATTTTAATTTTGTTCTCTTCCGTTCACAATTTTATCCTATCATCGTCATCCTACAACTTGTTCTCTCCACCTACCTCACATATAAAAAACAGTCATCAGCAAACAATCTTATTTTGTAACACACTCCCAACCTATGCCATTTATCATTATTATAAACAAGGACCACCAAATGCTTCCCTGTGGCACCCTGAATATAATCTCTTCCTCTTGCAACACAGTATCTCCCACCTTTACCCTCCGTCTCTGCCCCTTGAGGAAGTCTTCAATCCACCACACAACTTTGCTTGTCAGCAATTCATCAACTTTCCTCATCAACACCCAATGTGGTACACTAACAAATGCTTCTTCAAAGTCAAAGAAGCAGGAACCCCTTCCTACCCCACAGGCTACATATTACTAGCATATTTATTCTGTTTAGGGTCAGGTGTATTACTTCTGGCTAAATTTTGTGGTCTATTTTCAACAGACACTTCAACTGTTTCCTCTAAGACTGGAACTATGAAGCCCGTTTTAGTATAGGCCTATGAATGTATTACATCATAAGTAGACTTACATAAATGAGATAATATTTTGTTCAATTACATACAACACAACATAAATATTATTAAACAACACACATTACTGTAATTACCATTATACTTTACATTCCAGTATTGGCAATAATGATACATAATACAAGTTATAACCAGGCCCTAATTAAAAAAAAATCATACATAGACCTGCATGTAAACAAATAAGAAACAAGTTAGACAGTTTAAAAAAGCAGATCAAACTAAAATAAAGTTAAACTTAAAAGAAAATTTTGAGACATGGTCTAGGGAGGAAGGAATTAAAGAAATGTGAGCAGATTTGAAAGAAAATTTTAATAAATTCAGTTCAAAAGTTTGTAGCCTACCAATAAAGAATGTGGGAATGGGAAGAGACCCACCTTATTATGGGAGGGCAGTTAGGAGGCTTAAATCCAAGTGTAGGCAATTGCATGCTATAAAACAAAAGGGTAGAAAGTAAAAGTATGAGAGATGAGATGAGGAAATTAGGGAAAGAACCGACACAGAAAATAAAAGCTAGGCGAAAAGCTCGTATATGGATAAGATAATGGAGGAAGAGCAAAAAGGTAACTTAGTTGGGATAAGCTATTTAAGTATGTAAGAAAGGTAAGAGGAAGTGAACAGAAAATACCAACACTAAGTGGGGAAGCGGGACAAGAATCCGTAAGTGATGAGGAGAAAGCAAAGGTGTTGCAGGAGCAGTACCTAACTGTGTTTGAGACAAGCAAAGGAGGTAAGTGGGAAAGTAGGGAATGTAGGCCTATTAGTTTTTACAATGATAGATGTAAGATAGAGATGGGGGCACTGAGAAAGGTATTGGGGTGACTCAATGACAGAAAAGCAGAGGGGCCAGATGGTATTGGAAATGTAATGTTAAAGATGGGGGAAGGAGAGGTGTGCAGATACCTACAGGAGAGAAGATGAACCCAGCCAGTTACAGACAAGTGAGCCTAACATCTAATGTTGGAAAAGTTATGGAGAGACCGGTGAGTGAATATATTGTGAAGGTAATGGAGGAGAACGGGAGTATGGACGATAGACAACATGGATACAGAAAGGGGTTTTCATGTGAGACGCAGTTGGCAGGATTGATGGAAGATATAGGGGAGGCTATGGATGGGAGGAAACAGGTATATGTGTGTTTTGTGGATTTTGAAAAGGTGTTCGACAAGGTGCCACGCGTAAAATTAATGATAAAACTGAATGAGTTGTTGGAGGATAAGATGGTGGTAAACTGGGTGGAAGAGTATCTGAGAGGAAGAACCCAGAGAGTACGAGTAGGATACACACTCTCAGAGGAAGGAAGGGTAACATCAAGGGTTCCACAGGGTAGTGTTCAAGGACCCCTCCTCTTTTTAATTATGATGGGGGATTTGGAGATAAACATGACTTGTAGGGTTCGTCTTTTTGCAGACGACTGTGTATTGTACAAGATGACTGGAGAGGGTGGGGGTCTGCAGAAGGACATAAACAAATTGGAACAGTGGACGAAGGAAAATGATATGAAAATTAACGTGAATAAAACTAAAATTTTGAGATTTACGCAGAAAAGAGAGGTAGTCAGAGAGACATATAGATGGGGAGGACAGGAGATTGGAGAGGCGAACTGGACTGAAGTTAGCTCTACCCCTGGCTCTCGAACAGATATAAATATTTGGGAATTATTCTTCAGGATGACTTAAGATGGGGCGAGCAAGTGAAGTGTGTTACAAGTAAAGGTAGAAGAGCGCTGGCCCTGCTGGGAAGGGTGTTAAGGGGCACAGACAAGAAAGTTAAAGAAAAGGGATACAAAACAACGGTGAGGCCCATTTTGGAGTATGCGGCGGCGGTCTGGGACCCGTTGGTGGGAAGGGAAGTGGTAGAGATGGAAAAGGTGCAGAGAAGGGCTGCTTTGTTAATGGCTGTATTACAGTCTTTTGACAATAAAATATCAACCAATCAATCGGTGGGTCACAAATAAGTGGAGGACACAGGGGGAGAGAGAGGAGGATTTCAGACCATCAGTAATGGTGAGAGGACTGGGGTTGGGCACACTGCAGGAAAGGAGGAGAGTGGTAAGGATGTTTAATGTGGTGAGGGGGTGGGTGGGTGATCACAACTGGATGACAAGATACAGAGAGGTATATTCAGAGGAAGGTGTGATCATGAGTGGAAGATACAGTGGGTGGGAAAGAGGACAGAGAGAGGAAAAAACACTATGATGGTGAGAACGGTGAAGGATTGGAATGAATTGGCGAGGGATGTGGTTGAGGTGACAGGAGTGAAGGAGTTTAGGAAAAGGTTGATGGGGTCTGAAAATTGAGAAGAGGTAGGTTAAGCAAATCCTTGCCACAGGGCTGAGGCCTAATTGCAAGAAGAAAAATTAAATTAAAAAAAAAAAAAGTAAAATGAAATCACTCCGATCGACGCAAATAATTACAAAACAAAATTAGATACGACTGACAGAATTTTCAATAGGCAAAATATTTTTTAGGAAACGTAGTCACTCTTGTAGGCTCTTACAAATAATATACGAAAAATAAACATATAATAAAAGAGCATACCTTTCTCTCAAAACACCGTGCATATGTAAAAACCAGAAGTGTTAATATATAAACACTTGGACTCATTTTTCAGTCATTCACAAATACTCATTCCTCGTTACTTCTATGCATTTCCTGAAATGTTATTACATAGCTACCTACTCATATTTGAGGCAAACCGAGTTCAAGTGACGATGTTTCACAATATATGATCAACGAAAAGCATCATGCCTGAAATTAAGTCCAAGCGCCAAAAGCGAAATTAACATAACCTCTAAGCTCGAGCTGATTAAGACAAACAAACACACGCCCACAACATAGGCCGCCTTCCGTTATTCACTGATTTCACTGGCCAGTGTTTTCAGTCATGTCAGCTATAGTTCCGAAATTGCTGACGGCACTGATAGTCACTGATGGTCGGGTGTGGACGATACCCTGTGCGAGGCTACATCCGTTTACTGAGATTACCGATTTTACTGGCGCTTCGGAGCATCAGTGTTGTCAGTAAACCAATAGTTTTTGGCGGAAATTCAAAAGTTGAAGTTATCTTACTATAGGACGAGTCTTTTTTAATATATAAGGGCCAAAGAGGGTATCTATTAATTTATATACGTTTATTTAACGT
>PNEQ01042324.1:0-14486 GCA_003012365.1 Medauroidea extradentata | reverse complement strand
CTTGGATGAATGTAATCAGAAGACAACGAATATAGCACAGGCGAACAGAGACTTGGATGAATGTAATCAGAAGACAACGAATATAGCACAGGCGAACAGAGACTTGGATGAATGTAATCAGAAGACAACGAATATAGCACATGCGAACAGAGACTGGGATGAATGAAAACAGAAGACAGAACTAATGATGCACAGGTGAACAGAGGCTGGGATGAATAAAAACAGATGTCTGGACGAATATAGCACATGCGAACAGAGGCTGGGATGAATGAAAACAGATGTCTGGACGAATATGGCATAGGTGAAAGCAGCAGCCGTCTTTCTACAACAGATACGAAGTCCATGAAAATGGTACAGTTCACGCACTCACCCTTTACAAAAATATTTCAAATATCATGTTTACATTCCATAATTTCTGCCAAAAAGCCAGACAATGAGGCAATGTTCACATATTTTTATGCATATAACCTATATTATAAGCATAGGCCTATACAGTTTTGATGAAATCAATTAAGCTATTTCGTATGTAAAACGTGCATATTTATAAATTTATACTATATCTGAATTACTACCACTTTGCAAGGTATAATAGTAAACACACAGCATGGCTCAAAATAAAGTTTACCAAAACATGTCAAGAATAATTTTGAAATATTGTGTATTCGTGCACGCTAAGAATATAAATTATTGTAAATTATGTCTTGAACTTTACAATGTTTGCGCTCTTTATTGAAAAAGGAATAACGATAATATTTATCTCGTACAAGGTTGTGTCACACACATGGATAGCAACTACAAGCAGGTTGCCAGGTTCTATGTTTAAAACCAGTGCTGGTTCGAGACTGACTGCGTACAATGTTATTTTTTTTATAAAAATTTCGTTTATATATTTCCTACACCTAAGCGCTGCAGACAATAATTACGTTGCTTGGATATTTAATTTTTTTTTCTCTCAGAATTTGTTAAAAGGGCGATATACATGACATTCCGTTTATACATCTCTACACATTTATAGCAGTTAAACTACACAACAAAATAAAACGAAAATGTCATATAAAATAATGTAGACTAATGAAAAATAGGACACACACAAGAACAACTAACTGAGAATTTCTTACAGAACAAAAAACCTTTTCCCATTTAGCTTAACAAAACTGTAATTCAACAAAAAATTTTGCTATCAAAACAAGTTGCTTGGTACAATCCTATTCCTAAACTTATACTTAAAAAAGTGATTCTTCGCGTCATATAAACTTTGTTTCTTAAATCTGTAGTTAGTAATATAGTATCAATGAATTTATTTGCTTTTTAACAATTCGTGGACGATATAAAATGCTACATCAATTTTTTATTGTTATTTTAGCTTAAATTGCTGTAATTATATTGTATTGGGTCTTGTTAACCTACTTTCCGAAGGGAAAAGTAAGATTAATGAAGATATCACTTTCCTTTGTGTGTGTATCTATATGTGCCTATGTAGGTGTGTGCACATGTGTGTATACATGTGTGTCTGTGTGTCCCATAAAAACATTTGAACCAGTGAACCGAATTTCATCAAACTTTGTAAACATATAGTAGGCCTACTGAGTAACCTGACTAGACTTTTGTATATTTCGTTTTAGCCCTGTTCATATTTTCAAAATGGCGGTCATTTTAACATTTTATATCAAACTAGATCTCTAAGGAACCATATTTTAGAATTTCATCAAACTTGGTACACACACTACATACAATCCTGACTTGACTTCGTGTATTTCGTTCATACCTTGTTGATATTTTTAAAATGGCGGCTAATTTTTTTATTGTTAGCATAGTATTATATAGCTTAGTAAATACATTTTAGAATTTCATCAAACTTGGCACACATGTAGGTACTATACACAAGGCCAACTTGACCTTTGTGTGTTTCGTTTATTCCATGTTCTTTAGGTGCCTATTCATATATATATATATATATATATATATATATATATATATATATATTTAGCGCAGTATTACATAATGGTAGCCTCTTTTACATTTTTTTGTATAATATGCCATATGTGTTGATTTCTTTTGTTGAGATTTCATTGAACTTGGTACTTAGTCAACAAAGATGACTTGACATTTCTGTATTTCGTTTATCACATGTTCATATTTTTATAAAGGTGAGCCATGCCATATTTTTTGCATAATATGACTGACTTGGGGAAATATTTGTCCAAAGTTTATTAATATCGGCACGCACATTCTAGTTAGTTGACTGGAAGTTTGTGGTTTTTTCGTTCATCCTTTGGTAATATTTTAAAATCCGCAGCCGTTTTTTAAATTTTTTGTCATAGAAAGCTATCTCAGAAGAAATTTTCCTATTTTTAATCCAACTGGGTATGGGTGTAGTGCTTCGTAAGTTGACTTATTTTGTGTGTTTTTCGTTCATCAAGTGTCTTAAATAACATTATTATTCAATATTCCTAGATATTTTTACCTTCAGGGTTAATTTACACCCATTTTAAGGAAAGTAGGCTTATCAGTTATGTTGGCAACTTCTTGTTTAACCTTATTTAATGAAAGACTTTTTTGTTACAACAATATTGCATTTTTTTAATCTGTGTGAAATTAAGACTGACAGTATAGATTGTAAGTTACTTTATGTCGTTAACCAAAATTTCAACTTTCCCAAATGGTGTGCTCTGGCTCAGTGGGACCTTTTGTAAATAAGCAATCACTAGTAAACAATTTTTCCAATCTGTAACATGCAAAGCAGCTGATCGTAAGCAAACAAATTTAACTAGAAGAAATTAAAGCTGTAGCCACCAGAGGCATTATTTTCGAAACCGCTGCATCTTCAGAGGCAAAATGTTATTTTCTTTTAGCGCTGTGGTCGATGCGGTTTACGACCCGAGCCTGGGCACGCTAATAGTCGCCCATAAATCACGCGTTCGTCCGCTGCTGGCATAAGCAACCGTCACTGCGACCACGTGTGCGTTGTAGCTAACGAAATACCTTCTACTGCGACTGACGAGCGCTTCGAATGACGAACTAGTGAAAGGACGACTTGAGGTACACGCCCTCTGACGTCACACCGCAGGGGGAGAGTACTGTAGGAAACAAAGCTTGTTTACAAACATGCTGATTTGTTAGTTGGTAATTGCAGAAATAAAAAATGTTGTGCACTCACAGACTTGCACGCAAGTGTAAAAAATGTTAGCTTCACATTGTGGTTAAGATAGGCAAATTCATAAGGCCAGTATATAGCCTACATGAAAAATCGGCAAATTTCAAGCAAAGAATCAACTTTCTTTACATACATCTGATCCTGGACATGTGAACGTCTGTATGAAGGTTATGTTCGGTTGTGGTATCCATGGAGGTAGGAATTGTATACCACTCCTGACTGGAGCTCCGTCTCATTTCAAGTCGTCCAATTAATAGCGCCAAAACATTAACAACCGGTAAGGTTGTTTTTATTTTACAGTTTTGTCTATTACACATGCATTTAATGCTTAAAATCTTGGACAGCTTGATCTATATTCCTATTTTATAACGCTATGACCCAAACGTTCGAGATATTTTTCAGCTTCTAGTGGCGTCTGGTTACAATAATTTGTATTATATGGAGTGTCTTATTTCTTAGTTTGCTTAAATACAGACATTAATTATCACGTTATTTTAAATTTCAAATCGCATATAGCTAGTTCGATTTTTTACCTACATTTAAAGTTCAAACTTCACAAAATCACCGTAAATTGTAGACATAATTCGTGTGGGCTAACGTATGACAAGGCGATAACGCCTTAACTGCGCCATTAATCAAATCGTATTACTAATTAATTTTTTTAGTAAGCTTAAGTGATTATTCAGCATTACCCAGCTCAGTGGAGAATTATACCCGTTCACTATTTAATTGATTCAGTCACTGTTGAACAGTTAACTAGTTTCAAACCCAGGCATGTCTAAAATATTTATTCAGAACATGACATATTGTTTCTTTAATAACAATCGAAATATAATAATAACTTATCTCATAGCAATGTCGTTAATTTTACGGTTAAAATGACTTGCAATAATAAACCTGTCATATTTCATTTTCGCTAGTATCGCAATATAAATAAATATATATGTATATATAAATAAATAAATATATATATACACACACACACACGCTTTCCTGCACAATTGGTTAAAGTAGCCACGTCTCTTATTGAAAGTGTTCTCCTCATGTTGGCTGTGTGTACGTAGATGGTGTACGTTTTGAACATGCCAGTCAGCTAGATATCAAAATATATGTCATACGGATGTCTCGAGATAATTCTGAAGAGACAAATTTCAGCTTGCGGCGTTCAAACATAAACCAAGAATATAGCTTGAAGCGATCGGTAACTCACGAGACCCATATATGATGCCTTTTAGACATTACCTAACCTTGTGACCTTGTGATTAAATAATCTAGTCACGCGACTTAAAAAACCAACCTTACATCAACAGGTTACTTATGAGTGTTCAAGTGGCAAAAATTCATAACTTTATATTTGAACGGCATAGTGATCGCCATATAGACGTTACTTGTGACTACATTTTCCACGTGTAAACATATTTTTAATTCTCATAGTGTTCCCAAAGTGACTTGACATAGTCAACATTTACAAGTTACGGGGACATGGTATAACAAAAAACTATGTGCCTTACTTGAATGAAATAATTTAAACTGAAATGAGATATTATGGGTTCGAGGCACAACACCCGCATCCCGCCTCATATATAAAATTAATCACTCTTATTCTAAAAAAATTAAGTAAATGTTGAAGTCATAAAAAAGTAGTCAAAGTTAAAGTCATTTACTGTGGGCCGGGACATTATTTGATTAAACTGTTTGGCAATAATTCTGAAAAGATTGGCCGCCCGTTCCCTAGCATCTAGGCGCAAGTCACTGATCTAGCATGCAGTCTTCTCGGCAATAATGTGCCTGTATGAGACATTCAGTGGTGACCCTATTCATGTAGGTGTAATATTAAAAAATAACTGTGCATCGTACAAGCCTATACATTTACAACGGCTCTGCGCCAGGGATTTCAAACATAAAAAGTAAAAAAAAAAAAAAAATCGCAATTTTCGTGAAAATAAACTTCAAAGATACGTAGAGCATTTTAAATTGGCATCCACGTATGTAACGTTGTTTGAATACTAATCCTAAGCGGATATCACTCATTTGGGTTACGCAGTTTTCAAAAAATTTCGAAAAGTCTTGTATCGGTCGAAGTTCTGCGCACACCGTTTAGCGGCTTGGGCAGGCGGGCCACATAAATATAACAAGCTATATGATATATCTTTACATATTGGCTGCGTACATACAGTGGTCAGACAACTCGCCTCCCGGAACGGCGAACTGGTTTCTATTTCCGGCGTTATAACTCTTAGCGTGTGAGGAACATGGCTGACCTTGACGTTGTTAGCTGGGTTTCCTCGGGGAGCTAGTTTCCCCCAGGACTTCCATTCCACCACTGCCCATACCTCATATCATCGCTCACCATCGTTCAAGACTCTCTGTTTAGCGATGACCAATGTATCTTATTACCCGGCCAAGTTAACTGTAGGTCCGGGGAATATTTGTACAACCTAAGGTCAAAGAGTTCCCTCCCTTCCCCTTGTCTTTCCACAACCCTCCTTCTAAGTTCGAAGTGCTTGGTGTCTATATTACCTCTCTACTACTTCTCTCCGCTTCTTACCTCTCTCCAGTCATACAACGATACTAGCGATCACCTCACTCCCCTTCTCGGGATCTCAGATGACTTGGACTGGTAAGACTTTACAAAATCATATTGTAACAAATCAGCATTTTCGAAAATGTTGGGTTGAGCGACCTGATGTGCCATGCCACTTCTCCCTCCGCTGTTTCCTACATCCAGTCATGGCGACGAGGCGGTGGAATGCGCTCCCCCCCTGCTCCGTCTTCCCGCCCCTGGCGACGTGTGTCACTCGTGCCTGGTTGACGTCACGAGCTTTCTGAATGGATGGGCACCTGTCAGTCATCCTTGACAGGCATTCAACTTGGAAGTGACTGAATGTTAATGCAACACCTGCAAATTTCGCCTTACATCAACTAGCATAGTCGGCGAGCTAGGAGAATGTTCTGGGTGTCGTCGCAGATGACTATAAACACCAGTCCTCTGCAGGCAGCGACAGAGTGATTGTGGCGTTTAGCCTGTGAGTGTTCGCGACGGACTTGGCAGCGAGGTACGAGGTGGGACCAGCAGATTGAGGAGAGACTACGCAAGTGAGGACGACGGTGACTCTCTTGGAGTGTTTGGAGTAAGTGTGAGAATGGACGAACAATTTATACTATAGTTGCACATTGCAAGGCATTATTAGAAATATACTTATGCTATCAGAGTACTGATTTGAGAGAGAGAGAGGCCATTATTATTAATTATATATTAAAGTAATAAATTAAACTTTTAGGGAGATTACCAATAAATTATATCTGTAAATATTGATCTAAAGAGTGTGAATCGCAAGGGTTGTATAGCTAATGTAGAGTATATTATAGATATTATAATAAGTTAAGTAATTTAATTTAATATTTTTTTATGTCGTTATCTAAGAACTCCATCCCAAACCAGGACAGCAAAGTTGTTACAATACCATGAGGAGAGATACTATTTTATCGCGGGAAAAGTTGAATGTTTGCTAGGTTCCTATGTAACTTGTGTATAGCTGACGTTCTACTTCCATTATTAGCAAGTCCTCATTTTACTTGGCCAATACTAATTCTGGTGCATCCGCGCAATCTGCAGTTTTCGTCGTATTCCTGATGAAGCAGTTTCAACTAATTGAATTAGTGGAAAACTATTGAAAACTATGATTTATCACTGTTTACAGTTCATATTGTGGCAGAAGGTTTTCTCGGCGTACTCCCGCTTTTTCCGCCCTTGCATATTCGGGCGTTGCTGTGTACTTCACTTGCGTCCTTAAGAGTGCATAGAAGATAAATAAACGCTGAAATCACCAATTGATTTCTACGCTTTTCTCAAAGCCAATATGGATGACATACTCAATGCCAATCCCAGATAATGGAATTTGCCAACTTTATGAGTAAATATTTATCCAGAATTACTAATTCGTTACGCGAGATCTCTTGTGCCGTAGTTAAATACACGAGGTCCTGTCGTCAGATATTGTGCCTCAGAAGTTCGTAACACTGGAAACAATTTTGTTTAAACGTTGGCTAAAATTATTGTCTAGGATTGTTAGTGTTTAATTTTCGTAAATTGGCTTCAAGAAACCTAAAGTTATAGATTAATGCTTTTAGCGTTGAGTTATGTGCCACGCCTTCTTAAGGGTGTTCAAGTGCGATAAAATCATACATTTATATATTTATGAAATATTGTTAGTTTTGTAGACGATAGAGTCTACTTGTGGGTACAATTTCCTCTTACAAAACAATTTTAGCTTTCATAGTATTCTCATAACGGCGCAACAAAGTTAAAATTTGCTTGTTCTGCCGCCATGCAAATAACGAAAACCAACTGACTTACGTGAATAAAATAACTCACTGTGATATTACATCCCATTAGCTATGTAATAAAGTATGTGAATGACCATAACGTAATATTTTGAATTTAAAAAAAATCGGAAGAGTACAGGAAAAAGACGGAAATATAGCAATTTTTTTAAATAATAAAATTTTTCGTGGAAATTTTTAAAAATGGTTTATTACGTAGCCTGTGGCATGTCATTTCACTGTGAATTACTTCGCTTACGTAAGTCTATTGGTTTTCGCTGTTTGCATGGCAGCAGAACATGCAAATTTTGACTTTGACGCACCGCTATGAGAAAACTATGAGAGTTAAAATTGCTTCGTAACAGGAAACTGCACTCACAAGTACCGTCTACAAAGCTAATACTATTTCATATAAATATAAAATTTTGATTTTGTCGCACTTGAAGGCCCTTAAGCAAGCTTAGTACCTCGCTGATTAGAGAAACAGACACGGACAATTGAGTTCCTTCCTAATAAATCAAAACATGTTTTACGCAGGGCGGTGCGTGTTGGCTGTCTTTATGCGTAAGGACATTCAAGTATACAAAAATCAAATACTACCAATAACTCTCGTCACATTAACAACGTGATTAAGGTTTACACTACATAAAAAAATATTTTTAACGAATGGGAGCCACCTTTTCCTGTGATAATAATAATACACATAACAGGTAAGAAACAATGTATGTGTTTGTAACATTTAAAACCGGCAGTTCACGAGATTCCAGCGCAATTCGTTTAAAAGAATCTATAATGTGTTACTGCTAATTTATAGCACAAAAATGAAATTGACATGCCTTATTTTTACCACAACGGGCCCTATTGCCAGTGATGAATTCTTGTATGCCAATGCATGTATTTTATTTTCGAGGAACAAAGTGCAAGTATTTTTATTTTCAGTCTAACAGAGATTCATAATGTATTAATACAGAACTATACAGGCTGTTCGGAAATGTATCCGAAATTTTACGTAAGGTAAATCCATGTTTACAATTGGGAAATATATTGATTGTAACTAAGCTCAGCTCGTGAAGGAGATGTTCGCGTTTGAAGTTTGAGATTTTTTGTCGTATTTTTGCAAGATATCGTAAACGGTGCTGTACAAAACCAGGATTTTTTCAACCCATTTTTTTTTTTGCTATACCGGTACCACGAGGGTTAACAGAGTTAAAAAGCGACCGCCTAGAAAGAAAACACTTATCACTTGACAACGAAAATGTTGCATGCAATTAGCACGTGGTCACTCCAACAGAGATATGGCGGGGTTAGGAGGAGGAGTTAAAAACAGGGATTCGCTTAACGTCCACATAGCTTGTCATGCTAATAGCCTATTGTTATACGCAAAACTACTGGACTTTTCCCCATGCCCTGAAGTGTCGACTAATAAAGGGATGATACCACTGGCCTTTAATCACCATCTTCGTCATGGGTTGGTGCTTTTGGTCGGTTTCGTCATTGAGTGGTTCCGTCTCCTGCAAAATTGGTCAACCCATCTCTTCATTGGCCTTCCTAAGGATCGTTTGCATAGGATGTTGCAACATTGCAAGTCAATGTTTTGGGGGCACAATCCTCAATTCTAGAGGAACGAAAAATGTTATGTTAATGTTGGTACGATTACACACCGGTACTGTACTGCTGCATGTCCAATGGTTTACAGTGCATGGCGTGCGTAATGCTACATCGGAGAATGTCTACCAAGACTTAAATACGACTTGTTGGGTATTATCTGCCAACAACAGCTGCAATGGCATTCCACACTACCACGATCCAGCCAGCACTATAAGTCTTACTGTGAGCTGTGGTGCAGAAATTGCGCATCTTACAACTTTCGTTCATATAATAGCTTTTATTCCTCTGGATGTTAATATTAATTAAAGTATTGGAATACAATGTTGCATCTTCCAGTACATTAAAAGAAAACACTCGCTAAACTATGCCTCTGACTTTTTGAAAATATGGTGAATATAATAGAATATTTTTGAGGCCTCTCAAAACGGCATGTTTGTTCCGATGGATGTATCTAGAAACTATACCGACCTGATTTGTGAATCCGAAACAGAGATAATATATTCGTGCTTTTACACAATACTTTCAACTTATTAATATATAAGGCAATCTTTGTGAAGTTTAAAAAATTTGCTGCAAAGAGACAGAACGCCAATTTCTAATATAGTTAATGCTCTGTGCATTAAAATACGGTCTCTCCCACAAACGAGTTAAATTTTTTCACAACTGGAAAATGTATTTTCTGAATTATAGATTTATATTTAATTTTCATAAAACAATATATACACTTAGTGTATGGAGGTATGACGGTAAATTGGCGCTGGCAGCACGGAAAAACCGTGGAAAGCCAATGACAATGCACAGCAAACCACAAAAAGCAAAGTCAGCAGAGCTCTAGTTCGTGTGGTGGACTTATGTGAGGTAACGTAATGGTTGGTAACACATTGGACTCACATTGGGGAGGACCCGCGTTCGATGTCCGGTTGCGGCCATCATGATTGAGCTTTTCCTTAGTTTTCTGAAATCACTCCAGGCAAATACTAGGATGGTTCCTTTACTCAGGTCATGACCAATTCATCTTCCAGTTTCTATCCTTGTGTAAAGTTGTCTGTAACCGACTGTCGACGAGACTAAGCTGATTTTATCCATACTCATAGAACCGGCCTCTGAAGCGTACTCGGTTAGACGAATGTCTACGATGCGAGAAGTCCTGGGTTAAAATCCCGGCTCGGGCATGGATATTGTGTTGTCTAATCACCTCATTTCATCATCATGGTCTCTTTCATTAATTTCAAACAATTACAAATAATTCAAATATTTTATAACCAAATGCTTTGAAAAATTTGAGACTGTGTACAGTCGTACATACACAATTCTGCCAGAGTGTTTTTTTTTTTTTTTAATAATGTACTGATTGCTAGTAAAAAAAATATTTTGCTTCATTTTGGCTTATTTTGACAACAAAGTATGTGCTACTTCATCTGAAATAATCTAAAAATCCGTTTGGTGTATTGCAACTGAAAAATTCAGATACAAACGATGATATATAAGTGTTAAAACTGCCAGAATTAATTTTTGCTATATTAATTAATTTGCGTTAAAAAATTATTTTCAAAACCAACGCGAAACTAAAGCCTTAAGGGGTCTACCTAGATAGAGAGCTTTTGTGTATGAGGCAGGAGCAGTAAGAGTGCCACTAACCGACGTATGTAATATATTATTGCCTCTCCGTGCAAGTCACTCAGCTGGCGTGCAGTGCTTTACTATTAGTAATTTTTGTATGGGATTTTAGCAGTGACCACATTATTTTATTTGTGTTCATCGTAGTTCAAAGTCTAACGCTTGTTTCTGTTGTTGTGTTTTTCGAATCCGGCTGTTATTTCTCCAGATACGGCAGTCTCGGAGAGAAAGTTTTTGGCCATTTTAAGGGGCCCAAAAATGTTGTTTCAAATAAACGTATTGAATTTTGAAAACTACTGCGTCGTAGTTTGAAGTGTGTGTTATTTTCGTAGATATACAAATATGATACACGTTAAATAGTTTCGTCAAAAAATGAACAGTCGTAACTCACTGCAAAGCGTTTGAAGCACAGGTAGAGAAGCCTATTATATTAAGACATCGTTGTTAAAGGGCCATAAATCCCTCTCACCTTCCCTAACAAATAGAGGCTATATTATAATTTAAGAGAAAATCAAGCTTGTTCGTTTGGGCTTAACATTTGTATTGCTTCCATCGGCTGAAAAGTGAAGTTCTGGGACATCTAAGGCCAGGGATGAGCCGGCGTGTCGTGCGCGACAATTACTCGTGGAACAACAACTAATTGTAGAGAGAGGCTGGGGGCGGGGCTTGCCTTGCGAGCCAATTGCATGTCGGCCTCGAGGAAGATGCTATGGTGTGGGGATAGATGTGGACCAGGGGTGGAGGGAAGACCTGCAGTAACATGTAGTTATAGGGGAAACTACGTGCGATCTTCGTCCTTCCCTTACTACCACTGTTGATCTGATTTCCACTGATGTATGAAAGAAGAAAGAGATATTTAAATAACTCTAGGGCAACGTTTACGAGAAATAAGTGTCTTGCCTATTCTCGACTGCAGTATTCAGTATGTGGAGGGAAGTGTAATGATTCGACTGCAGTATATAGATAGTAAAGAAGTATCCCCTGTTCTCTACTGCAGCATTCGAGTGTCAGAGAGATTGAAATAACTCGTCTGCAATATTCACTAGAGATAAGAGACCTGTCTCCTCTCGACTGCAGTATTTGGTGTGAAGGGAAGTGTAATAACTCGGCTACAGTATTCACGTTGAAGGGAAGTGAAATGACTTAACTGCAGTAATTCCTTGTAAGGAAGTATCCCTTATTCTCGACTGAAGTATTAGAGAAACAGTGAGATATTGAAATAGCTCGACTGTAATAATTACGAGAATTAAAAGTCCGAGCTGTTCTCGAATGCATATTTATGGCGAAGGTAACTGAAATGACTAGCCGGAAGTATTTACGGGTAAGAAAGTATTACCAAATTCTAGTGAGAAAAAAAGAGAGAGAAAGATAGAAATAGTTCGAGTGCAACAATTACGAGAAAAAAATATTATTTTCTATACCGGACTGCAGTGTTACAGGAAGTGAAATGATGCTGCTACAGTATTTACTAATAAGGAAGCAATTTTGCATTAAATTTTATAAAACACTTATAGGTGCTTAGGCCTCATAGATGACTCATTGGCTTCTGTAACCATACAAGCGAGTAACATGCGATAACGGTACGAGTTATTTCCTCATATATACTGGCTTGCAGTAATCACAGGGGGTCAAGGCGGTCCTCGTCCAAACACAGGAGTGACAGTAAAGTCTGCATTCTTGGAGTTCATGCAAGCGCAGGGCGAGGGAGGGGGTGAAGTAACAATCCCCCCCTCCTCCAATATTATTTAGTGGTGATTTCCCCCAAAAGAAAATTAAAAAATTATTATCTTATAAAAATATTATTATTAGGGACCCCAATTTTTGGTGAAAATATTTCTGTGCCAGTTAGCTTCAGTGCCTCGTGTGCACATCTGCAGCTCTGCTTCCTGGCCAGTGATTGGCTGAATCTATCACGTGTCTTAACGTTTTACTACAAACCACGGACGTGTGTTGTTCGCAGTAACCTTATTCTGATAGGTAGGGTCAAATGAGAAACATCGTTACACAAACACATTCTGGCAATAACAAAGAAGCAGAACTGCAGAGGTGGAACCAAGACATTGGAACAGGTTGGAGCAGAAATAATCTCGCGAATATCAGCGGCCTATTCAAAGTTATGTATGAAAACTATTATAGCCTCCATTTTTCGCTACAAATTCAAAGTTTTTCCGGTGGAAGGCCCCTCGGGTCCACCCACTCCCTCGAATTAAATTGGTGATTGGCGTGTCAGCCGCTAGACATACTTGCCCACCACAATATATCAAAAACAGTTGACTGCTAGCTACGTTTCAGTGTAATATGTGCGTGCTTAAAGTTCGGTTTTAGTTATTTTTATGTTTGTTCAGATTGTTCAGCTTGTGCAATGTAAAACATAATGAAATTCGAAAGCCTGTCACATTTTAAAAAATATTTTGTGCATTACAAAAACAATTTTTGTAAACATGTTTACAAAAAATAATTGCAATACTTTAAACTCTTATAACCTGGTTTCTAAAAAAATAATTACGATACTTCAAGCACACCTAAACTGGTTTATAAAAATAATTACGAAACTTTAAGCTCTTGTAAACTGGTTTATAAAAAATAATTGCGATACTTTATACTCTTGTAAACTGGTTTCCAAAAAATATTTGTGCTACTTTAAACTCTTGTAAACTGGATACTGAAAAATAATTGCGATACTTTAAACTCTCATAAACTGGTTTCCAAAAAAATTAATTTTGATACTTTAAACTCTTGTAAACTGATTTCTAAAAATAATTACGCCACTTTAAACTTTTGTGAATTGATTTCTAAAAAAAAATTGCGATACTTTAAGCTCTTGTAAACTTAAAATATAATTGCGATAATTTAAACTCTTGCAAGAATTTTTATGTAAATATGCAAAAATTATTTGTTTGTAAGTATAGAAAATTGTTTTAAATATACAGAAATGTTTGCATATTTCCAAGAATTTTCTCTCAAGCTTACATACAATACTTTTGTAAACTTACAAAATTTTTTTTAACAAGTTTTCGAAGAAGGTTTTTTGTAAAAGTAATTTTTTTTTCTGTACAGTCAAACAGGGTTCTCCCGTAACGGAAGAAGGGCGTCAGAAATGAATATATTGCGTTGAAGCCTAACAAACCATTAACTATTCCCGCGATACATCACCATCAGTAGAGATGATGGTAGATCGTGAACATGTTTTATACCAACGTAGCCGTTAAACCATGACACATTGTAGCTGTCTGCAGACCAATGATATGCATCAAATATTACAACATCGGGATTTTAATGGCTTAGTCAAATAGGGCAACAGCTCCAAGTATAGGCTAAACCCAGCAATCTTCTGGTAAGCTGAACATGTGTTGAAATCCAACAAACAGTCAAGTTTTCCTGCGATGAACCATCAGTAATCATGATATTCATGTTTATATAGTCTCGTAACCATCCCATCCATTCATTTTGTGTCTTCGAATGCAAGGACCACTGAGTTGGAGCGGGGCAAATGACTATTGGCAGGCTAATTAAGGTAGAAAATAGCACGTGATCATGTAAGTGGTTCCAACAGTGAGAAGAGCACCTGCTTATAATACGTCGTTAATATTGTTAAAACGTGTGGTTTTACCACCATAGGACTAGGGGGAGCTGACATACGACTTTCACTACTTTTGGGACAGGAGGACGACAACACGTAGTTCCTTCACAAGGGGGCTCTCCACCACCTGGCCAATTATAAACTAACACAATTTCCAATAACACATGCATGGCGGGCCAGGATGCCATGTTCAGGGAGGGTTAC
>PNEQ01042315.1:44151-103589 GCA_003012365.1 Medauroidea extradentata | reverse complement strand
TACCCAGTTTTCACAAACGATTTCCTTGATATTCAATGCTATGACTACCAACTTTTATGGTACCATTTTGTTCACAAGAATTAGCACTTTTGTCCGATATGCTTAAAAGTTGAATTTTCCTATTCAGAAAGGAAGAACTAAACAGCCCAATTTTGTGTTTTGAAACATTTTTTTTAAAATACTCAACATCGCGGAATATTAAATTTAAACTTATATATAAAACAAACCATCTTTATTCTCGTATGGTAAAAAAAATAAATTGCGTATCATTAATACTTTAGTTAATAAACGATTGCGAATTGTTATGTGTTTTTGAAGTTTTGAGGTAGGGTCCACAGAACCCTTAAAGTGATGTTCTACACAGGCGGAAATATCCTTGACGCATTTTCACGAAGTTAATCGTCATCATCTACTAGGTAATAACACCAGCATAACTTATGAGCGCACTTTCTTGAGTTTATGAGCAATTATCCGAACAAGTTATAATTGATCACGTAGATTTCTAAATAAAACATTAAAATTTTTATCGAACAAAGTGGCACAACGGAAACAGTTTGGACTAGCAATTGTAAGGACCCGGGTTCGATTCTCAGCTGCAGCTGTCTTTCTTTCGGTTTTACAATGTTTCTAGAAAAGTTTCAGGCGAAAATGGGCCATGGCCAACTTATGTTCTAGTGTTAGGTTATGTGTAAACTGTCTCTAACAGCCTTGCTGTTGACGAGACGAAAAGATCATTAAATATTATATAAATATAACATTATAATTTTAACATTAAATATTCATATTTTAATTTCTTCTCAGGTTCTAGACCAACATCAACACAGATTATTCATATCATGATGAAGTGTCAAATTAATAAATTTTGTTATTACCCTAGTGTTTCACCTATGGGTATTACGTACGTGCATTTGCGCTCCATAGTGATTACTCGAAAAAATATGAAATTATCACGATTTTTTTCGGTCAAATATCATTTAAATTCTCCATGTGTACTAGATACTGCGTACTATAGTAAGGCCATCCTATAGATTGCCGAAATAAAATTAAATCTCTTACACAGTACAACATGAAAGATCAACAAAATGGCGTTTTGACACTAATCGGGAAGTCACATGACGAAGCCGACGACACGTTTTCTTTGGCCAGACGTTATATAAACAAAGTAGAACACATAATGTAAACACACGCTAAAACACCAGCGTAAATGCACCTGATGACTCCGACGTGACACACCTAAATAAGAAGATATATGTTTATACATTTCGTGACATGTTCCAAAATGGCGGATCTACATTATTTAATCACACACAAATTCAAGCTCGGAAAGTGGCATTTCAATTAAGCTAAAATCAGTACAGTATTACACAAAACGTGATAAAATATTTATTCTCGCCATGCTACTTACAACATTGTGATTTGCATTATTCAATAATCAAAAATTATTTTTTTTTCTCAACAGTTGAAGTTTGCTGCTGCTGACAAATTAATTTTAATGTTAGCATTTAGGTACAGTAAAAATATTGTTGCAAATGTGTTACTGGTTTAGTAATGTCGTTTTACTGGCAAAATAAATTATGGCTGTACTCGCTTGTCGGTATATATTTATGTAGCTACTTTACAGTAGAGGAATTAAATAAATATCGTAAGGTGAAGGTGAGGGCAAGGCATCACACCCCACATCAGCTGGGTACTGATTATAATACACTCCCTTAGAAGTTACGGAATGCAAAGGGCTGGACGGCGAACGGCAACTTCCGCCATGTTTCCTGCATCCAAACATCCGAGACCAACCTCACCAGAAATCGAACTTAGATCTCCTTGGTGGGAGCCTAGTACTCTGTCTAATGCACGAACCGCGGACTCCTGTGTTTTATATAACATGCAATGCCAATTTCGACTTTTAGGGCATTGGGTTATGGAAACCGTTATCGTTTCGTGACAATTTAACTGAGTTGGAGCTTTACGTAATCTCTTTCAGACAATTTGTTTAACAAATTGTGAAATATGGCCTTGACCTGCATCAGTATTCCAGGTTATTCAGGGGCCAATGTGTGCACATAGCCTGTTTATGAAATACAGCAGTTAGCAGTCAGAACCCGACCATTTTGGGTTGTATTTGTAGGTGATTACATAAAAGCCAAGGAAAATTCACATAATAAGTGGGCCGCAAGTTACTATAATCTTATCTTAATATAGTTTGCTTTAATTACACTAGGGATGTTTATTGTAAGACTTCACATATTGTCATGAACGATCCGAGAGTTTCGGGCGGCTTTGACGCAGAAACACGGCTTCTAACCTTAGAAATCTACTCGACGGTTTTCTCATCAGCCTAGCTGCCTGCGGTTACACTCTTCACGTGACGTTTTACTACGTTACCCGAGTCAGCAATGGTGCCATGATCGTGTAAGGCGTGATATCAAACGTTACTAACAAATATCTTCTGAAGTGTTGTTAAATAAAAACGACACTTTTTGTTTTACAGTATCAACAAGATTTTGATATATATTTTCGTTAAAAAAATATATAACAAATATTACTTAAATACCTAATACAAAAGTCACTATCAGAGAGTACTCCAAAAATCAAAATTTTATGTAACTAGTATACGTTACCGTCATAATATGTCAAGTATGTTTTAGCTGCATGATATTAACAAAATATAAAACCTAAAATAAATGTTTTAACGGTCCACAGAACTAACCTTTCGGAATGTAAAGTGACTAACACAATTTCGTGAAAACATCAATATTAAATATAAATGTTTGTTAAATTATTTTCAAATAAAAACACTGTAAATTAAAATATAATACATTTAGGAAAATATATTAAAGTCGGAAATGCAACCATTATATTACATTTTATTTTATATTCGAGCATCCTTAAATTAATTTAAAGTAATGTAAAATTAATGTCACTTTATTTTGATTCCAAGGTTGTTTTTTAATTTCATTATAGTAAAACAAATAACCGAAAATACTTGCATTCTTTTTAACTTTTAAAGCAAAATATACATTATTATTTCATAAAACAGCTAAACACATTAAATGCCACATCAGTGCCATTATATAGAAGATATTGATGAACTTTTTTACAAGAGACATTGTTCTTGCTAATACCTTCGTACGCTTGTAAGAAAAGTATCTCTGGAAATTGTATTGCGTCATAAAACGTAGCTTGCGAGTATATCAAGTCAACGCCATCAAGAACAGACTCCAGATAAATATCACAACTCGCTTTTATATGTGCAAGCATTCATTCTCATAGCACGTTATTTTCATAAAAGCATCACCGTGTAGCACACCAAGTATTAACAATTAAAAATACAATAGCACACAAGCATTACAATTCTTTCGTAAAGTCAATCAGCTATTCAGAACCCGTAATATACTGTTTACGCTAATCGTAGCCTATTTGTGCAGGGCACTTGACAGAAATTCAGAACGCCAACATCTGTTGTCTAATTGCGTTTTCTACTAAATCCCCCAACACTTACACACGGTTCTTAACAACTATTGTTACAAGATGTCTACGCTTTCTGTCACATCCAAAATACTGAAAATATTTTTTATCTACGACTTAAAATATAATAATTCACAATTTAAAACGAAAAAATTCACTCATAGATTTCTAACCATTCCGCTATGAATTCCACATAGAAATTCAGAAATTGAACTGGCAACATCGAAATACACAAAATAACAGGAAAAATACTTGCGAACAATCGATGCTGTATTAAATGTATACCGTATTTACATAATTGAATGGCGTTATGCAGAAAGAGACCATCTCACATTTCATAAAGTAGAATAAAAACAATTGTTACTTAAATATCATTTGTTATTTTGTTAATTAATACATCTCATTTTCAAATAACCTATATCTGCTTGAGTTTGGTTGCTTAGCTACTGAAGTTTTAATGTATAATATTTCAGGAGCTTGTTTCTTGTCTGTCCTTTACATTTGTGGCTTGAATGCCTTTTGCATAACACCATTCAATTGTTCTTTTCAAGACGTGAGAGCAAATAGTTATATAATTTGGTATATCTCTACGAACTATCATAGTATGACTGATGGATAGTTCCCTTCGGTTTGAAATCAATTAAGGCTTATTGCTAACTTAAGAAAGAGTCCGTTGTCGTCGAGCTGACTAGAAGACACGACAACAATCTTTGGAAGCTGAAGAATACAGTTCGTCAGTGTTGGAGTTATTCAATACAGCGAAATAAACTATACTTGCTGTTAGTGAAAGTATGTTAAAATTTTTCCACATTATTCTTTTGTAAAAATGAGGTAAACGTAAATGCAATGTAAGTTTATCGTTGGCGCAAATCTTAATGGAGAAATTCGCGACTGAATATTGACGTTGTAAATCAACATTTGTCAAAATAAGCAAAATTATACATAAATAAATAATGAATTTCGGATGCGGTTTGGTATAACAAGATCTGCAGTCTGTGAAAGTAATGGTTGCGAGTACCTTTATCTTCAAAAGACAATGCGGTAGCTCAAACCACCTGTGCATTGCGTATTGCCTACTTGTAAGGTTAAAATTACCCGATACAAACTGTGCACTTTTAGTAGCCGAAAATAGTAATAAAAATTCTATGCCGAAAAGGTTTAACCAATCCCATTATCTATTGAAGTTTAAAGGTATTCTGAACCATTTTGAACAGATTACAGATCTTATTATCAATCCGTACCCGGAATTTCATTACTTCTTTCAACTAATTTTTGGTTGTTTAAAGAAATTTTATTTTTCGGAGTCAATTATCTATCGCGAATTTTTCCTTTAAGATTTTCGTCAGGCCAAATCTAGCATTATATTCCTTCATTTCACCTTTCACAAGGAATCATCGCGTAAATTTGTAACATACTTTTATTAACATCCGGTAGATGATAATTCTATAACGAAGCTAGTTAATTTAGCGCACACATTGCTACGACGCAACTTCGATGCGAGAGGATACAGCTATGAATCTCAGTCGTATACATTATGGCATTTCTTTATTTAAAGATAATAAAAAAACATTTTACTCTAAGAAAAGTAGCGTGACCAATATTTATCCATTTGCCTCTGCTGCAAGTCCATGAAGAAAATTTTTGTCAAGCGTAAGTTACCTATCTTATGCACAAAATGTTCTGTGAAAAGTTGCCATTTCCGTTTATTTTTAAGCTGATCCTGAATGTTTATCAACACACTCATATGAATATCAACATACCTGAAAGCGGTGTTCGACGCGACGTTTACTTAATACTACTGCTACTTACGTTCCTGAATACATTTTGCTGCAAAACGCTTATATATTCTATTAATTTTAGTTAATTGTACTTAATAACGTTATGAGTATAAAAATAAGCGTTTACTTGAAACCCGATGGTCTATTTTAAACTCTTAAAATTGTAAGCAGTTAGTTGTATATTTGAGAGTTTTTTTTGTCTGTAGTTATCGCTAAATCATCAACAATATTATAAGCATACTACGCGTACTATTTGCCTGCGGTAAAGTATGACTACAGCAGCTGGCAAATGATATTCTGCTCACATAAAATTATCAATATATAAGCACTCAATTTATAGAATAATAAAATAAATATGAGTATAAAGATGCATCCAGTTAAGACTACTGATATACGCGGGAACATTTATAGATGACATGTAATGCACTCTTATATAAAGGGAAGCAATAAATATACTTTACACATCCGCAAAAATTTAAGTAAATTTTTACTTGCGCAATATGCGTGGATAACTCTAAACCCAGATAAACGCCCATATTTTCTCTGTTTATTTATCTGCCACAGATTGCAGCATACTTTCAATGTTAGTTCTTTTTTTCACCGCGCTGACTTTCAGCAATGTGCGCTATTGTAATGGAAGCGAATACATGTATATATTTTCGGGTACGCTGGCGAACGAAGGAGAAGAGGCAGAGATTAATGAGCGCAGCTTACCCTTGTACTAGTGTCAGTATGAGCAATTGTCTGCATGATTGATAATCATGCGCAAATATTCCGGCAAAGTCTTTGATGGCGTGCTTTCTAGGTTATTAGGCCTACGTTCATGTAACAAGGAGGCATTGTTTCAGGATAAACCAGCTCGTGGCTAACATGACCACCTGGCTTGGAGACCACTACAATAAAGATATCCCGTCACTTTTCATACTTCCGTGCGTTATCAAGCGATGTCTGTATAAAATACCATTTGTTAACATTTCTTATTTACTGTAGTCTTCGTGGTTCTGGATTTTTTTACTCGAATATTAATTTCCAGTAATATCAGCCAAGGTGAAGAATATTTTTTAATGTTTGTGGCGTACGAATGATTGGAGGTGAAATCCAATATAGAGACCAATGTAAAGTTATTTTTGGTTCAAATACTGTATAAAAAAAATGACAAAAATTTATTTTACTTTGTGTTGATTTTCAATTGATTATGGAACATTGTCAGCACTTTGCAAATGTTTATTCGGAGTGTATGATAATCCTCGTTCTGATGTTAAATTTAAGAGCATTTGTAAACTTGTATGATATTTGTTCAACCTTAAACGTAATTTTAAGAATAAGCCTTTATGGAACGAGTTAGCGTTGGAAACGCTCTCATTTTGTTTTGAAGATCCCAGATCTCCACCTGTACATGAAACCCCGCCGACAGCGCAGATCACAAAATCAATCAACTTCTTAATAACTTCTCTCTCCTCCCCCTAAGGAGCACGGAGTTAATTAATATCGATCTCAACGAGACGTCTCGACGAAACTCCAGCATTGTAATTACACACGCCGTTAGACACATTCTCGCAAAGTGACTTCCCCCAACCTTCACTCCCCCCTCCCTTCGTCTTGACAAACTACACAAGACAAGTGTTTACGAGATAACAAGCAGCTTCTCGTGCTGTAATGATGTGTTCTGTTTGAGATATTCCAATCGCCAGTAATACTGACTGCGTGATTTTCCACTGTAAATAACGCATTATCTATACTGAAAATATGTGGGTATATATTTACACATAATGTACGTGATTCAAACACAAACTTGAATTATTATGTGACAGTATTAAGATTATTTTATTTTGTCACGGCAGTACAATTACAAATTTCAATGAAAATAAACTTTTTTATATGAACCGCTAAATTTAATTTTAAACTAATTTTTTTGTACAAAACATGTGAATAAAAATTTAAGAAATGATAGCCACAGTAATATTACTCAACATAAACCGCATATTTAACTGACATAATTGCGCTTATACAGTGACGGTACCATAAAGAAACTAAGTCATTAGAACAAACGACACTATTTTGCTGTATATTTACACACATTTGAATTTATGTAATTTAAAATGTATGGTGTTGTTTATGAAGCTTTAAATATAACGCTGTTTTTTTATAAAGGAATGTGTACCTCTAACATATTTGTGAAAATATCTATTATTACACACAACGAATTTTTTTAAAATATACACACAGGCATTTAAACTTACCTATATATTTTTTATTTTCACACTTTTTAAAGTAATTCGTTTTGAGATATAGTTTTCACACTAGCAAAATACATTAACTAGAAAAACTAAAATAAAACTACTTGATAAGATGGAACTTTATATTAAATTAAATTGCAACTTTTTTAATTAAAATATATTACCCCTTAATCAATGCTAAATATGTTTACATAATCAGTTATTTCACTTGAATAACCCATTATTAATAATCAGCCCTGGAACAGTGATGAAAGAGATAGTCTGTAACCAAAATGTTTTATTAGCGGATCCTTCTATTTAGCGAGCCAGTAAAGTTGGAACATTCTTACTACATTTAACTGGCACAATTCACTTTGTTCTCTTTTATGGCATTGTGTGTGATGAGTTGTTTCCTATCTACTGCCATGATGCTTATCTTCTTATTTCCTCGATTGTCTGGTGCCGAAGGACACGGTATACAGGTCAAACTTTTCATTTCAGTGAACGCTGGTCGTCAATTCGTCTTCATCTCGGCGGTTGGGTCAAGGCCACGTCTGATTTTCGGTTTCATCAGAAACAGTAAGTCAGACGTGGCTTCATCCAACAATCCGAGATGAACAATACCATCGCCACTAAAAAATGCGATCAAGATTAAAATTGGGATCGCCGTGGCCGAGTGGTCAGATCACTCGCATAGGCTATCCGTGTTCGATCCCAGGCGGGGTCGATCCCGGATTTTCGTATGTGGGAATCATGCCGGAAGATGTCGTTGGACGGCTGGTTTTCTCGCGGATGTCCCGTTTACCCCGCCCTTCTCATTCCGGCGTTCTTCTATTGTAGGAACTCATTCCACGTCAACCTTCAGGTATGCGGATGCCCACATGGCACCCACTCATAAATCAGCATTTAGTGTGCGATACTCTGGTACTCTGGTATCCTCCTCATGCTATATGTATTTATTTATTTAAGATTAAAATCAGTTCATCATTAGAACAAAATAACATGTCACTGCATCATGAATGTAACAAAAATAAGCCTTATTGCAGCTGATAAACATGATGACACTGGTGTGATTTTCCTGATTAGAAGACCGTCGTTACACGTTATAAATACACGATATTCAATTATATTGCCTTACGTAGTACTTGCGATATAATGCTTTAGCTCAAATATCAAATATGTATACCTCCAATACGAGGCATTTTGTCCGACCAGCCGTACAATTGTCAAATTTGTTATTGGCGAAGTTATTTAAATTCACTGATATTTCAAAGGTATAATATATTCGGTTCTCTGTGACACTTGCTTTAAAATTAAACCATTTTCACGTAAAATTAACAATCGGTTTAATTATGGCAGGGCTTCTTTCTATTACCGAGGTCCAGCATTCAAAAGGTTTTTTTTAACGATAAACAAAACATTCTTCTTGTGGCATGTAGAAACTGATACCAAGTAAAATCTTTCACTGTTTTCTTTTCTATTTTGACCGAATTTGTAATTACTTCATTTCACTCGAAACACTGAAGGAAATGAGTTTTCAGATAGATGGAACAATAAAAAAATTTCTTTTGTGTTACTGATGCTTAACTTTAATCTTCAAGTGATGAGAACGTAGAGAGCAATTTAAAGTAATTTTGTGACTGTAAATTGATTGCTCGATTGTACTTTAAGCTGCTTCAAACGAAAAAAAAAAAGGATTATTGCTCTTGCAAGTGCATATGAAGTTGGTGAGAATTTCCGATATGTCCAGTATGCGCGTTGCAGCCAATTGTAAAATGCAGGTGTGCTAGGAGCAACAAGTAGCATCACCTTAGCATATCAACTTATTTTCTTGACGCCAATTTTATTTTCAGCTCATACACTTGTTCCTACCATAAATATAGTTATTTTGCAGCAAACCGAACATTTACCAATCAGCTAGTGACAACACAATATTGGCTGTCTACGAGGCGGAAATCCTACTCATTTATTCATACTGGCCCCATGTTCACTTTAACGACAAACAGGAAACACATTTTCCGACTGTACTCCGTTCGAACTGAAAAATTATATACGATCAATTTTGTTTACAAGTCTTATGAGAAGTTATCAGTTGAGTGCCTTGCGAATAGAGGCGACGAAGAAAGAGGTGAGAAAACAAGAGTCGACCTTACAATCCGCGGGCGATTGCGCTCCTTCCAGTCCGATAGCACGCAAATTATATCTGTAACAGCATGTCATTACTGCATGCATTAACTACAGACGGTAGATTGTAGTATTGCATTAACGTTACTGTGCGCCAATGCCATAAAAATGCAATTTGTAGTATTTCACACTACCGTTTCTCTCTATATACTATATGACTAAAGTAAAGAGTGGCGTCTACTAATAATAGTCTTTACGTTTCTTGGAAATAACAGTTATTTACGGATGCGCAAACAATGATTTTATTCAAAACATCTTGTTATAGGCGATTCGGGTTAAAATGTGCATTCAAAAAGGCCCTGCTAAAGTTCTATTTTCAGCCGATTCGTATATCTTTCCGCGCGTAACGGCTAACGCCATCTAGCCCCTCTGGACACATCACTTGATGTTTGTGCGTGTAACATAAATTGTGCAGACAGCAGGAAACTATATAGTTTGATAAAAACGTTTATTCCTTATATAAAATACAATTATGTTAATTTCGGTTGCTTTTGTTTCAGTGTGATTGTATTTAAATAGGAAAATACATGGAAATATATTGCGTGATTTCGCTGCCAACCATAAAATCAGTAAGATAACTATGGTTTATGTTGAATTATATACGGCTAGTGATATTATTCAATGGTTAAATTTTTAGAGCTAACTTTATCCCGAACGACCTATAGTGACACCTCTCAAGGGCATTATTTCTACATATTTTACGATAATTATTTTTAAAATCATAAACGAGAGCAAACACCGAAAAATTGTTGCACAGTTTTGTTAATAACAGTATATAGGCACTTTGTTAACTAATGGTTTAAGACAAAATACACAATTGTATCAGCTAATCACGCAATGAAGGACATTTCTATTAATAAACTAATTAGCAAAATCTATATAATATCTCATCTAGAAAACAATTGAATATATCTGTTCCACGGAGGCATAAGGCACTATGTCACAAAAATAAAATTTTTCAAGAGGGCAGTTTGAAGTGTGTGATTCACTGGTGAATCCAGCTGCTCAGTATCCACGAACAAAGTTTTTTGACACAACACTGACTTTGCGTTGTAAGCCATTACAAAGTACTTAAAACTGTGGTCACGTGTACGGTAAAAAGCGCATTTTGACAAAAAGTGGACATGGTGTCTTATGTATCTGAGATACAGATATAGTAAAAACAACTTTCAACAAATCTGCGCAACAGTGTTTCCATATCTGCTGTCGTTTAGGAATAAACAATAATTATCGTGAAAGCAATATAAATGATGCATCATGGTGTTAGCCATTTGTTCGTTGTCCCACCGTCTCTACTATAGGCCGTTCACGATAAAGTGAGCACTAGATAAAGTTTTCTTTCAGCCGTTTTGCAGTCAACTTTATTATTTTTAATATGAAAACTTCCATGTAACAAAAATCACTGTAAATGTTTCAACACACTCAAATGTTAACATATATTGGCCCAATAAACATATATATTATTTTTAAATTACAAGTTCTGCTGAGTGCTCAGTTTATAGTGAACAGCCTATAACTAGCTGAGTGTTGAGTGTTGGCGCGCCTGAGCCAGGGTATCAGCACCCTGCTGGCGGTCCTAGGCCTCGTCAAGCTCGGATCCTCTATACATAGGCCTCGCGTTGTTGTCAACTTGGTCTCGTACTTGCAGTCGTCTAGCCTCTTTCAACTGCCATGCCAGCAGGAACGAATTGTAACGACACTATGTGCTACGCCTCAGCCATCGCCTGCTTTTCTTACTCGCAAGGTCATGTGTCGCCCAGCTAGGAAAGGAGAAGTTTGAACATAGCGCGGGGTATATTTTCTCCTGTTAACTACCATTGTCGCCACCTTGAGCATTTCCGCCCTATATAAACATGGCCCCATACGTTCTGTGCTGGTGACTAAATTATTGATTGACGACAAACATATCAGGCAAACAATGAACGAAGCAAAAAAAAAAAAAAAAAAAAATGTTATAAATCCAAAATAAGTTGCAGTATTGCAACAAAAATTTTTACCAAAATTAAAATGTTATCTACCCTGAATATGAAGTATTTTAAACGCAATTATAAAAACGTAGACTATTCCCCTTAGTACACGGAACGAATTCACAACGCAAATCTCTTGAGGTGGATGGTGCACCAAAGCAGTGATTTTTCACAATTTTCAACATAACATTTTCCCCCTCGCTTATTACAGAAAATCAAGGGTCGGCAATCTGTACATTACACTTTTGTACACCTTATTACTTTATTACATAGTCACAGACTTTCTTATTTTTGGAGCACTGATGGCAGAAAGGAAAAATGTCTCTTTTTTCCTATCTGCCATCACTGCTCCAAAAATAAGACATTCTGTGACTATGTAGTAATGTAATAAGTTGTACAAAAGTATAATTTCCGGATTGTTGAGCCTTGATTTTCGGTAATAAGGGAGGGGAAAAGTTATGTCGAAAATTGTGAAAATTCACTGCTGTGGCGCACCATCCGCCTTAAACTGTAATTTCTCTTATTTACTACTTTTATCTGTATACGGCAAAAAGAAATAACTATGATAAACTTATTTCTTCACCACATTTATCGAAAGAGAATTTTTAGCGACTACAAAATATGTCTTTGCTTTAGTTTTTGCTTTATTCTCTGATGGTATGATAATAAATTACACCTTCAGAACCTCCTTTACTAGGTAATAACACACCACGGCTGTTAAGTGGGTTATTATTCACGACAGATACGGGATGCGTTATTCGTGACTTGTGCTGATCATAATTGTTGAGTTCCACAGTCACTGACGAAACATTGAGGAGTCACACTAACGAACCCAAGACACTTAAGTCTGTCACTCAGGTACCCTGGACTATATCTACTTTAGTAAACATACCAGTTTACAACCGAAATCACTGTGACTATACTAATAATATGTAGCCTCCTACATAATAAACTTTAATTATTGACGTGCGTAAACGATTTTAACTTTTAGTGTTAATGTGCCTCCACTTTGAGTAAAGTAGGCTTATTAGTTTATGTTGGTATCTTCTTGTATTCGTAACTATTTCGTAATATGCCACAGACTTATTTAACACAGGAATATACTTTTAATTTTAGAGGCTACAGTATGGCTGGCCTTCGAATTCGCAGTTTCTGTGCAGCGAAAGAAAATATATTTTCTGTAGAATAATATTGATTTTTGTACGATTTACATTTACTGCAGTGAAATAGAAGTATTTCAAGGTCATTCTTGCCGTTAGTCATCAGAAGGTTACGGATTTGTGACGCCACGTATCTTGTATCTAAAAATAGAGCATTGCAAAAAATAAAATGTATCATCGCGTTCAGACATATCTCCATTAATGTCCGACCACGTACTGAAGATACATGACATACCGCACACACAATTTGCGTATAGTCACGCAGTAACTTTTACGACTCTCATTCGGGAGGAGGAGAGATGAGTTATTACAGGCTGTTTCATCCTGAAAGGTTACTTCTGGAAGTGTTAGTTCATCCATTTACCACGCAATATAACATTTTGTTTAACCTCGGTACATTAAGAAAGAAACTGAATCTTCAGAAATATAACGCACCTACAGAAAATTTTAATTTATTTTATCGAGACAGATGAAATGCAACTATTTCTCATCCTGAATGTATTCTATAAACAAATATGCTGTTACAAGATTTCTATTCATGTTTCGCCAATGAATGGACTCTTACGAAAGAATTATCATTGTTAATTCCTGCATTCCGTATACCTATTATAATAAGCAAACTAGTGAGGTATGGCAACATTTACTAACACAGACCAGCCAACGTTCACTGTTTATCAACTAAATTCAATGGTAAAGCTATGAAATCAGGTAATTAACTGCATTTAAAGTACTAAGCTTCTAACCAATTTTATTAAATATGTTTTAAATATACTTGGTTTTGAAATGTACTGACAGAGATATTTGGGAACTACAGTTGATTAATAAAATGTGCACATTTTGGTTGGTGATCTGGCTTAGTTGAGTTTATTTTAGCCTTTTATTTTATCATGCGCATGTGTTAACCTCAATTACCAATACTACTTCCGTTCTACTGAACACTACTTTTAGGGATGCCACTTTTTTTAATGGGAATTGTTAGATACATAAACTAATATGATTTAACAGAAATAAAGCATATATTTATATATCACCATGGAGTTTTCTGTTTCTATTCCTCTCTATTTTTCTCTGCTGTTACACACAGTAGTTTAGACGAGATTGTAAACTGAGGTATGTTACGATAAATCAAGCTCGTAGAAAGTCAATGATCGACGGCTTGTTATTTTGCAAAAAACATAATGTTATCGTACGGTCCCTTTTATACGCTAAACATTACATCCGACGTTCAATGTACTAGGGTTGGACATATTTCTTAAACTCGCATGTACGTTAAGCAATACTGGACCTATAACCCACTGTTACTGGTCGAAAGTGCTTTAGACGTTTAAATCCAATAATAATTGAATGTGTGTGGATAGCCCCACTTTCTTTTCTTTCTCTTTCTTTATCTTCCTCTCCCTCATGTTTATACATAAAGTATAGTAAATGTGAACGTGTCTGTCGTCGGTAACAACAGATAAAATTGTTTACTATTTCTCGATGTCACTTTGGTGAGTGAACGGGCCATAAAAATACAGTCATGATGATCTGTTTAGCACTAAAGCTATATTTTCTGTCACGTATGCTATTTTTGTGCAGTCAGACCTACTGCTACTTTTCTGTGTTCCACATTTGTTTCGCATCAGTTTTGTTTACATTGAAACTAAGGGAGACATACGCGGTTTATACACCAAAACATGCTAATAAACTTTAAGAATGCCACACGTAAGCAAAGATTACTCCAGATTTCGCAAGACTGTATCTTTACGAAGGGAAATCTTTAGCGACCTTGAATAGATAGGTCACTTTAAATTTATCGAGATCGCCAAATCATATCAGATTATTGGTAAAGTTACACAGATATTTAGTACAGGTAAAGTTACACAGATATTTAGTACCTGTAAAGTGCAACAGACATTTAGTGCAAATAATATTTATGCCAATTTAATTAGAAATTTCAGTCGTTTTTATAGACGGAATCAACATAAAGCTAAACATGAAACTTTACTGCGGGCCATGTTTTCTTATTATTATCTTGGTATGTGCTCATATTATTAGGTTATGTTCTACGTCCGCACAATATATTGTAAAAACTATACGCTTATAATTAAAATAACCACTGGTTTCTTATATTCTGCTAGTATAACGGATTAAATTAACGTACTGGAACACTGGCAGCAGAATACCTCACCCTACACATTCTGTATCACCTTCCCTTCTTTTTTTTTTCTCTACTCTTACTAGATGTGTGTATAACGTGTGCTGAGAGAATTGTGTACATGATACTAACTTACACTCTGCTGACTCAACAAAAGTGGGTAGTATAAAATTAGTTCGGTTTCACCGGACAAAGTCCAAAATTTTTTGAGCAGGTGTATTTTCTGGGATTGAAAATGTATTTATGTTATATATTTGTTTTAAATGACTTTTTAAATTAGGCTGGCATTAATAACACAAATATTTTAACACGTAAATTGTTATGTGAAGACTATAAAGTGGGCCTTTTGTAAAAAAAAAAAAACCCTTATAGTTATCTATGAAATCTCAAAATACACGAGTATGGTAATAGCTAAGTTGGCGGTATATTTCAGTTAAATACTGAAAAAACATTCTCGATAGGCCATATTTTATATTACATGATTATTACTAAGCTTCCTGAGTCCAATATTCCAGAAGGAATTTTATGGGCTCTTAGGGAGTGAGTGCTATTTGGCTGAGTTCCAAACACAGCGAGCAGAAAGGAGGAGCCGCCAGGAAACTCTCAAAACTCCACAGCTGCCTACGTAAACACGTTGGTCGTCAAGCGTGACAACTGTAAACAAACAAGACTGCACCAGGACATAGACGGGGAGGGAGCGGGGACTTCCACATAGAGCACACACAGGAAGACGGATATCGAGCGTTAGCACGGTCAGTAACGACGCTGAGTTCGCTACCAAGTAGATACATATACCGTGGTCAAACTTCACTCAAACATGTTCAGCTTTATGGAGCGGTTACACAAGCTCCGAACAAGTTCTATTCGCTGTCTCTTCTCGTTCAAAGTAATCTAATTTCGTATGTTGTTCTAACGAAGTATCTTTCCCGCTGTTCTGCTACTGGCTACTTCGAGTAATGAGCTGTATAACAACTATGGCTGCTATTTGGTGCGATATTTTGCATTTGTTAAATTTAACAAATGTTTACGTTTAAGTGTATAAAATCGTTAGACAAGCATGGCAAAATTTTGCAATATAGTTCAAATGAAACGAATTTTCAATATAGCTGTGATAATAATGAAATATGAGTAGAGGTACGTAAATTTCGCAGATACATTCCAGGTCAGGTTTAACGCCAATTATGTATACTTCTTTGTCATGTCTGTGACTTGCTGGCGGCTGTTACGAAACGCGTTTGACTACTGCCAGCCAGTAGTAAATAAGGAAATAATGCGAAGTGCTATCGCTTGCTACCTGCTTGTACTGTTATAAGCCAATAGATAATCGACTGTGGCCAGTGGGTGTATAGGACTGACAAGTCTAGGCTGCTGCCAAATGAATCCGCGAAATTAACGTACCTCTAAATATGAGTCACTTATAGTTCCAACTTTGTTGATGTAATAAAGTTCGTTGATTCTAATCTGTTTAGTCATGTTTAACATCGCAAAAATGTTCAGTTGTAAGCACGATCAAACATGGCTGGAAAGTATGTTCAACTAAATAAGTTTAAGATATGGTCTTTGGAAGAGTTGTGCAATGGAAGTGCATGACTGGCTCTAGATTTTTGGACATGCTCCGTTGTAATGTAGATGTCAGTCAAAGAAAACTAGAGAGAATATAAAACATAAATAAGCAGCGTTTATGCTTTAGTTAACAGGATACGTACACAACACAAAATTACATAAATTGAATCGGGTCAAATGAAACAAGGGCAGACAAATGCGGAAATAAAATATAAAAACCCTTGACACCCCCGAGGCAGACAACCCAGGTTTGTGGCCTGCTTTGGCAATGGAACCAACATATAAAATACATAAACCATAAAAAAAATAAAAATACGACACAAAATTGAGACGAAACAAAACACAGTTGTTTTCCAAACAGAGGAACAACGTTTCGGGACCTGGAATCTGTTCTCGTTATCAGGCAGAGACACACAGGGTCCGAGAATATGATCGCGACAGATGAGGAGGCTGGAAAACCGTGGGTATTTATAGGTAGAGGTATGTCAATTTCGCGGATTCATCTGGCAGCAGCCTATACTTGTCTGTTCTATACACCCACTGGCCCCAATCGATTATCTATTGCTATTGGCCTATAACAGTACAAGCAGGTAGCAAGCGATAGCACTTCGCATTATTTCCTTATTTACTACTGGCTTGCAGTAGTCAAACGCGTTTCGTAACAGCCGCCAGCAAGTCACAGACATAACAATGAAGTATACATAATTGACGTTCAACCTAACCTGGAATGTATCTGCGAAATTTACGTACCTCTATTTATAGGGTATATCCTGCCAATGGTCAAGCAAGATAAGCTGACAGTTTCCGGCAACTTGCAGTCCTACCATGCAACAAACCACTGGACGCCATTGTAAAAGAATCTCGCTCAAGTATGGCTTCAGAAGAAATTCTCGCAGATAGTCAGCAGGACCCATCTTTGGGGACCACAATACTATTGTGGATACACTCGTCCCCCACCATGGCGATCCAGGTTCGTATCACAGCGGGGTCGCTTACAACTAGAGATGGAAAAAACTGGCGGGTTCACTGCGTTGTAGGCTAGCCTCCAAGAATATATGTTTACTGAAGCATATAAAATCTACTTATAGGCTACTCGCTGACACAGCCATACCACGTGATAGGACATTAATTTAATTGCTTGTTTATTATTGGCTCAGCGCCCTCCACGACTTGTCAAATAAGTCAAGTGCCAATTACGACAAAGGCGCGAACTGTCAGCTCTTTCGATACTAGCGTGTGTCCAGAAGAAAACGCGAATTTTTCAGGTGTTACTTATAACTTTTTTACGTGGGAAACGCGGTGAACGTTTCCGGTGGCCTCTGCTAGTTTTCTTGTAAACTTGCATTTAGGGAGCCCTGATTTCCGCGAAAATATTTCAGCACCAACTTGTTTCAATGGCTTAGGACCACCTCTGCAGTTTTGCTTGTTTATTATTGGCAGAGTGTGTTTGTGTAACGATGTTTCTCATTTGACCCTAGCAGTCAGAATAAGGTTACTGCGAACAACGCACGTCCATGGTTTGCAGTAAGACGTTAAGACACGTGATTGTTAAATTCAACCAATCACTGACCATCAAGCAGAGTCGCAGATGTGCACACGAGGCACTGAAGCTAACTGCTGCAGTAAATATTTTCAACAAAAATTGGTGTCCCTACTGATATTTCATCTTGTCCTTGTATTCAGCCTTTGCTCTACTCTGTACTGCCACTGCACACTACATAGACATTTTATATTCCTCCAGTAGTGGATTATAGTCGGGTATGAATCGCAATGTCTGCCATCTCATTTATCGCAACATACGAAATTAAACAAAGGGGAGAGGGTCTCTCCATATTTGCAATAAAATGTTCCAGTTAGTATACATAGCTGTTTTATTTATGATTTCTGCACATTAACGTCATATTTCTGATAAACTAATTTTGTTTTTCTTTAGTACTTTTCAATAAAAGTAGCAAACACAGTTACAACGTACATACAATATTTACTCCCGATCTTGGGCTAGATACTAAAAATTAACGTCAGTTTTTTAATTGATTCGTCTGAACAAAATAACGTGTGCATCTCTAGTTATGGCAGATATGAAGTGTATATGCCAATATTAATTCGATTACTAACTGAACTTTTTTCGTATCCGTTTTAAAATTAACATTTTAAACTGTATTATGCTCCACTTGGAAGGTTCTGTGGTCCGGGGGAGGGAGGGGGGGGGGAGAGAAAAACAATGAAGTAGTGGTCAGGCCACTCGCCTCCGATCACGTTCCTCAAGTTTGATACTGGTTAAATAACTGCCGGGTTTCGTGAGTGGGAAAACACGGCACGTGTTGCCTTTGACCAATGGATGGATATTCCTGAAATATTCCTTCTTCCCCTGCCGTCGTATTCCACCGGCGCTGTATATTCATTCCACGTCATCCTCACTAGCCCTCAATATCTCGCCAGGGCACCTCCTGCCACGCGCTTCGAGTGTCTTGTAATGTGCGGGGAAATACGTTTATTTTATGAAAATATTCCACATATACCCATTGCACCGATGTACAAGAAGAAAACACACTTCAGACAAGGTATGAATGTCGTTAAGGCCACGATCTTTCATTTATTTCAAACAATTGCAAATAACTCAAATATTATTTTACCAAATGCTTTGAAAAAATTGGAGACTGTGTACGGTCCACCGATACACAATTTCGCCATAGCGTTTTTTAAAATAATGTACAGCTTGCTAGCAATGCTTCATTTTGGCTTATTTTGACAAAATATGTGATATTTCAGTCGTAAAAATTTAAAAATACGTTTTGTGTATTGCAACAGAAAAATTGAGATGCAAACGATGATATGTAAATGTTAAAACTGTAAGAATGAATGTATGTTATATTTGTTAATTTGAGTTAAAAAAAAACTCATTTTGAAACCACTGCGAAGCTAAAGAGCGAGGCCTTAAGGCGGTCGCCTGGCGAAGGGCATGTTTGTGTGCGTGAGGGGAAAATAGACAAGGCGTTACGAGCGATGCCAGCCGGCACATATATTGTGATATCGCCTCTACGGCCAAAGTCGTAAACGCATACAGTGTTCCCACCGTAACGGTTTTAAAATGTGACTTTAAGCGGTGACACTGTCATTTTATTGAACGCGACACTGTAACAAAGTCCAATGTATTTGTAGGCCTCGATTTCGAACAAATCCGTTACATATATCTTGAGAAACAACCGCGTGATAAAGCCGATTTTAGCCAAGTTTAAAAACTTTAAAATAATGCTTCCAATGTGCGTGATGTCTTGAAAGTCACATTCACAAGTAGTCTGAAGTGTGTTTTCTTTTTGTAGATAAGCATTGTGGATGTACGTTTACTGGTCTCTGAGAAAAAACGTAACTCCGAACATCCTGCACGATGTTCGAGCGCCAGCCAGGCGGCCGCCTTAAGACACCGTGCGCTAAAATCACTCTTCCTAGGCCATCCAATATACCTAAAAACGACTATTACAGAATTCCATATTTTAAAATGTTCTCCCCGGACGTTTGAGAAACTTAGGTAGACTCGAACAGTAACTTCGTTGCAGTCTTTCTACAAAAAAAAAAAAATAGAAACTATGGATCGCCAAAAATATTGAACGCTAGTTCATCGCTTGGCTTAATGTGTCGATGTGATATTTTGTGCTCGCTTCATGGTCGCCCTTATAGCGGCGCAGCTTCTTCGTCTGTAACGCACAAGTATACGGCACCCTTAAGAACGTAATCCTACTTAAAGCCTATATGTGTGCATACGTGTGATGCGCGCGCGCGTTTTCGTGTGTCTGCGAGAACTATACTTGGCACAGAAAAGCTGCAAGGGGTTTGTTACCGATAACTTGCGTGTTCACATGTACAAACACGTGCAAATAATGAGTAATATATGCGTACAATTCCTATTAATCGGTCATGGACAGCCTATTCCACGTCAATATACAAGGAAACCGATTTCCGTTGATGTGTATACGACAGTCGAAACTTACTCTGACCAGCACAAGTATCCTCGCGTGGTGGCCGAATACTGCCCCACAAATTTCAGTTTCCAGTTACCACGAGCTGAATAAAAAAATATTTCAAACATAAATCTTAATTATGTGTTCCCACTAGTAATTGATGCACTTGCTTTACCACTACATTCGTAAATTACTGAGGATCACGCGTGTTGCCACCAAAGAAACATTTTAATATGTTACCGGTTTCTGCAATATATCTAAGCCAACCAGTTCGCTACATGTTACATGTTTGTCAAATATCCCCTAGTTAGATGCCAACTGTGCTCTCTCAATGTCTGCAAGAAATAGTTTCATCTTCGCGCCAGACAGTCGGAATCCAAGTATAAGTTGCTAGAAATTAACGGAATGTTAAACTATTGTTTTCAGCTAACTTTTGTATCTTAGTAACTAGGTTTTTCTATTTTTATTTGTCATTCAAGAAAAAATATTGATTTGGTAGCCATTTGATTATATTACCAAAGTTGAATTCGGGTTTAATTTTTCCTATGTAATATTAAAGGTATGAAAATGTCAGTGTTGTGTTTAAATGTCTGTATTTTCAATAATATGAAAACCAAACTTCTGAAACAATACGATTATTGATTATAATTTTATTAAGGAAATTTAAGTGGTCGCAGTTTTCTGTTTTTTTTATAAGTAACATAACGTTAAAAATTATTTTGTAACTATTGTGCTGATTTATGACAAAAAAAAAACTTTGAATGACATTGTTACTCAGTTTTCAACTTTTCGTAACTTTCATAACAGAAGAGGAAACCCATCTGGCGCAACAAGCACAGGACGAAAAAAACTAATGTTCGCTTCCGTGCCAGGGATTTAGAATAAATTTTAACTTTTTCAGGAGTCCGCATAATGAAACCAGGCCAGCAAAGTAGGGCAAAGAACTCGTTAAATGTTAGAAGAAGATAACCAATTGCGCGTTTAATATTTACATTCAATTTGATTGGCCTAAATTTAAAATGCTGATATAAATTATACACTGTGATGTGATGTAAGATTATTCTGTATGCTTGTGAAAGAAATATAATTTCCCATCCCATTGTTCAGAAAATACGGCATAGGCTACTACAGAAAGTCTATGGTATGTGACTAAAAATATATCTTTCTGGAAAGAAAACACGTGTAGCGTGGTTGCGTACCTATCTGTGCATGGTACACTGTGTTGCTAAACGTACTAATTTATTGGTACACACACACACCAGTTTTCAAGAGTGACACGACTTACCATTGTCAAAATAATGTCTTGGAACTTAATGGCAGTGTACATGACATACCAGTTTTTAACTGACTGTACCTTAATTTTTGAGCCAAATATGGTTGACGGTTAAAAACATTCCTGTACGCAATTGTTAACACAAAAGTTGTGAAGTGAAATTTACGTGGTTTTTACTTAACCTGAATGTTTAAGTGTATTTCAATAAATTTATAATAGCTAAATCGCTCGTAATTACACCATAATTATGCATTCTAAGTATGTCAAATCGAAGAAATTGATTCTGTAGGTTTGGGTCACCTTAATTTTATTATTCAGTTTTCGAGTTTCATGAATAAAAAATATATTTAATTAAAATTTGAAACTCTGCCATTCATAACTTTCAAAGGTAGAAGTAGACAGATAGCTCGTGGAACACGGCTTCCAGCTGTACAATACGGACAGGTTATTAAAAACGGTTGCTGAACTATAAAAAAACTATCAAAACCGAACAATTGAAGATGTATATGAAAGAAAGTTGTTTATAAATTGTAATATTGCAAAAATACGTGAATTTCATTTTTAGTATTGTTTAAAATATTTTATGGATTAAACTGAATAACGGTACAAGATATTTCAGAAAGTTTATGAATCTGAGGTAACATAATTATAACAACAAAGAACTGTATATAAAATGGTTATTAGACGAACTTCAATACTAATGGGAAAAAATTATAGCTGTACTGCATTGTTATTACTAATGAGAAGCTGTGAAATGTCAAGCCAGCAAGTACCTTGGTACAGGAGACGTGAAGGCCGAAAGGTAAGGGCATCACCTTAACTGCACCTCTTACTTCGTAAGCATCAGCCTAGAACGTTCAACTACTGAAACACTGCAGAGAGGCGGGTCCCCTTCAACGTCCTTTCATCTCGGAGACTCACCCTCTGAGATGACGGAGGTGGGGCCCAGCCTCTTGGAAGTATTCCTGTGACGAAGCAGTGCCGGCATGTTGAAAGACGAGGGTCTGGCCTATACTAGTCGAGTACGGCGACACTTCCTCCTTTATACACAGGGTTCTATGTATCTCCGCTCGCTCAACTGTTGGGCCTGCTCACCACAGGTTTACGACGCTGCTAGGTTTGACCTCGGTGTAAACATTGATCAAAGGAACGCTATTCACAAACGCCTGTGAATTATTGGTGCCACACCTATAATTTTTATAGTGATGAAACGCTTAACCTTGGTTTCAGTTACGTGGAATTTTCCATATTTAAAATAGTAAAGCTGGAGGCAAAGCCTGTGGGAAGCATAAAGGCTCAACGGTCTGAAAAGTAATCACAGTACCTGTAGCTACTTTCTCGTAAAACAATTAGGTGTTTGCATCACAAGATTACGACTGTACGGTAACGCCGACAACAGCTGCAACCCACATGACAAGGAACAACCATTGTTGCCTAACAGCAGGCGCTAACCGACAGAATTTCAATTCACTATTTGGAGTGAACTTTGGCGTCCTTGGCTATGCGATTGAGGCGTAAGTTTTTTAAATTTTTTTATACCATATTCGTTACACAACTTGGTTTATTCTAATTTTGTCCAGATCTAAATGCATACATGCATAAGCGCCGCATTATTTTCTCCCGTGTAGGTGGTTGAGTGAAGTAATAGTTTTTTTTTTTTGGCAAGATGGTAGAGTAATGTACCAGCTCAAGTATCACAAATTGAAGTTTCTGTATATATTGTAATTTTTTTTATAATTCCTCCTTAATTTATAAGTTTGCTTCTAAACTATACGCATGTTTATGACACACTTATTATTTTAATTGTCGTGATTACATGTATTCAATTCGTTAAAACAAATTTTAACCTACAAAAAAAATTACAAAATAAGTTGCAGTTGTGTAGGCTATTTATAGCAAAGATAGCTTTATTTTTATGCTGCCAACTTGTGTACTTTCGCCAATTATTAACATAAGGAAACGTGTAAGTAACTGGCATAGAAAATTGTTGTCACCGTTCTCTAACAAATTTTAACGTGTGAGACCACCACATCATCTATTTGTCGTTTATTATTTTTGACAACATGGTCGTCAAAAGTGAAATTTATACACCATCAAACTGTTTTTAAAAATGTACATCGTAATATCTCTCAACACATCACATACATCAATGTAAATAAAACACATATTCGGCATCTTTTCGATCTGACGAGTATACCCGTGCATATACAGTCTGTAATTTCATGTATCAATTTCACTCGAATTTCAAAGAATAAAATTTATATTAGGAGAAGTAATTTGACCCATTATAAAATCACAATATGTTTTTGTTATACATATACCAATAACAAACATTAAATAAGGCTGTTTCCATGCCAGTTAAAATTCTGATTATGAATATTTCAAATAAAATACCCGGAAACTTAAAAACTGTTATATACTTTAAATGAACTGTGTAAATCATTACTTAGTTCTTCTGTAAAAATATGATTTATTCCGGTAAGTGTGATAGTCTGATATTTTATTTAAATTTCCCATAGTAAACACTGATTGATATTTTATTTTAAGAATGTTTTTCTGCATAATAAACGTTTTCAATGATGATAATTTGATAAGCTGATATTTAAAAAAAAATTAAAAATAATAATTTGTTTTATAACAGTTCCATAATACATATGTTGCAAATTTTGCGTCAAAAGAAACCGAACTCATAATAACTTAGATGAACACGCAACAAATATGAAAACAATAGCTGAGTTCCGCATTCAATGCTACGCTACTGAATTCTTTATAATTCAGTTTTTAAAAAAATTGCCTCTGTAATTAAACTTAAGTCTCGTGTCGCACACGTGTAATATGCTTAATCATTGAACAACAATTCACGGATTTGTTTGCTACCGGATACAGGCCTGACAATTGAATGTCTACGGAAAACAAATGAATTACAAATACTATTCCATTATTTTGCTCAAGTTATCTAAGAAAAATCTAGGGAAAATCGCAATCATGGTGGCCGGCGCCGGGAATCGAACTCGAGTAATCTCGAATGCGAGTCCATCGTGTTACCGAAATACTTGAATCTTTGTTGCAATGGGACTCGATAGTAAGAATGTTTGGGTTTGTGAATGTACACCGTTGTTTTTTTTTTTGTTGGTAAAACGTGTGAAACATTGTAGATTACATGCAAGCCACGAAGACAACAGTGAATCGAATATCTGGTGTACTTGATTAAAAAAAACAATAATTATTATTTGTTTTTATTTAAAAAAAAATCATAAAAATAAATAAATTGAAATAAAAATATATTGTTATTTTGTTTATTAAGTACACCAGTTCTTGTTAACTGTCTTGTAGACTTCGTGGGGTGCATGTTTAATGTTTTTACAGGTTTAAGCAACAAATTGTAAACAATGGTGTTTGTTCATAAACCCATACATTCTTACCAACGTGTTACTGTTGCGTTACCTCGCAACCTGTGTGTGCTTAGGGAAATAATTGAGGCACCCATAAGCGAACACTCGAGAATATGATCCATCCACAGTGTGGAAGGTTGCAGCAGGAATTCGGCAAAAGGCAGAACTTTATAACGATTAATATATTAATATACCGTATTCAATATTAGTACAAATGTTGCAAATGTTTTTAATATTTCTGCGACAAACCAATGAACAATTTCACTGATATTACAAGAGTGAAATAATCAGTCACTATAATTGTGTGATGGACAAATATAATTTGCTTACGTGTACAAATAACCAACTTTTATTATGTTTTCTATTTATTAATACCACTTCCAGTATCTTATCATTATCCAATATAAGTTATATCTAGGGGCCGGAAAAATTCGCGTATTCAATGACTCGCATGCTAGAATCCATTGTCCTATGCATATTCAAGCCCCGTCTATTCGTTCATTGTCTGTTGTTCCACTGAGTAGCAGCTAGTGGACAAATGATCGGGACTCGAGTATACACATGACAGTGCATTCTAAAATGCAAGGTCATTAAATATGAGAAATTTTCCGGCCCCTAGTTATATCTAACTTTTACATAGTTCATTTACTATATTATCGGTGAATTTCCGCGGCCAGCTCAAAAGTATTCAAAGCGAAAGCTACTGAAAGATATACAGAATATTACAAAAAGGAACGGCCAAACTTTCAGGAAACATTCCACACACACTAAGAAAGAAAATTTGTGATATGGACATATGTCCGGAAACAATACGCCATACTCCAGGGATACATCAGTGCATCAGGGATTCCATGCGGCGGGCGGAGGGTATCCTCGTTCATGGAAGTCATTTTGAACATTTCATTTAAGAACGTGTGTTACGTAATGCTGTTACTGTCTGTTTCTGTGTGCTCCTAGTCCATCATTTCATGTGAGTTAAAGAGACACAGTGCAGTCACGATTATTTTCCGTCACGTCGCCCACCTGGAGGTGATCCTAGGAAGTAGCGTACATTATAACGAAACATTCCATTGGGTAATTGGAACAGTGTCTGTACGAAATGTTTTTTACGATGACATTTAACGAGATGTAAGGAATTGAGCTCTACCATGGTAACTAAGCGTTTCCGGACATATGTCCATAACACATATGTTCTTTCTTTGTGTGTGTGGAATGTTTCCTGAAAGTTTGGCCGTACCTTTGTGTAACATCCTGTATACCGACACACGAATATCAGAAATATTAGAACATATGCGTATACATTACACGCGTACAGACATGCCGACAGAAGAAATATTAAAGTAAACTACAAGACACAGAAAAATGTATTTTTATAACTTGATAAATACCCCTTTTCCTGAGCAAATAATTAATAATGACGACATAAAGAACACCTTATTTCAGACATAAAAGTAGAATGATGCATTAAAACCACATATATACAAACATACATTCTTGGTAGCCAAACTTTAAAACATTCTGCATCAAATTCCTTGACCATTTTAACCCACATATTTGCGATGCTAATTTCATGCATACAAACATTCACTCAACTTCGAAACACGTCGAGATTTCGAATGAAATTTGCAATAAATAGTTATTTTACTGAAAACAAATTTTTGTAAAACATAATTTCTCTTGTGAACAATAAACACATGCATACATACACCCAGAAAAAATGGTCGTAATTCCTAGCTATATCTCCTTTGTCGTACGTTCCGTTCAAGCATGAAAATTGTAACCAAAGCAATTAAAGATTTAAACCCAAAAATCCGCATTTAACCTAGACACTTTTGAAACGTTTAGAACAGAGAATTAATGGCGACGAAAACTGTACAAGTCCGCATATAGAAATGTCCTTCAAAGTCGGAGTCTCCTTTGAAGTTATAATCACTTCCTGTAAGACCGTCAACGAATGCGTTAAAATCCCTTCTCCCGCAGTTATCATCGAAGAACTCCTTATACGTCGTACCTTTTATTTGTATACCGTTTCCATTTACTTTATCCGTGCTATTATCCCAGACTATATGTGCCTCCTGCGTTGTATATCTCCTTCTGCAAATAAATAATATAACGTCGAAAACGTTAAACAAATAAAACTGGAAAGAGACCAGTATTTTCCTTGTAGAAAATAACATGCAGTACCGGATGGAGGATCCGCGAAAAACTAAAGCTGTCTGCTCACGACGAAACTCCATCACATAACATGTAATTCAAATGCCGCATTGCGAAGTGTACGTAGAATTATTTTCTTCCTCACTCGTATGACGTGCTTACTGCGAATTCGTTTCTATGCGTGTGGGCGTGTACGTAGATTTATCTTACAAACACTTGTGAATCCGAAATACGTTTACGTTGTTTTTATAAGAACACTCAATCATGTTTTTCACAGTTCTTGGAGCTCGTTTGAAAACAGCGACATTCCACGTATTATATAGGTAAAATTAGTGAGACATTTTGACAGATACCAAAAAAATATAAATTAATTTCATACGTAATATGGCCAGAATTTTACATCCTTTTTTGCACAAAATATGGCACGTTAGCAGTGTTATGAGGCCAAGTAAACTTAAGTAGGATAAATCTTAACTTTCAAATAATATGTAATTCAAACTCATACATCACATTTGAACAAACTGTGATTCATACCTACAGCATAAAGCATGTATTAAAACCACTCTAAAGGAATAACTGAAACAATTAATGGTTGGAAGTGGGTAAAAAAGAGATGAAATAATATTGAAATTGTTAAAACACTAATAAAAATTTCAGCCGCAACAACTCGAAAAAATTAATTAGATTTTGTATGAAACCTCTGCAACAATTACTTCGATTGTGAATTAAATACCTGCAACAATAAAAAAAATTACTTCGATTTTGTAATAAAATCTAGCCACACAATGTGCACTCCAATTTATATTTATCATCTATAAGTCTTAACGATCATGGAATATTAAGTAAGGTGAACAATGAAGTTTTAATATCACGAAGAATTAGGTTCTTAAATCAGAGTCCGACTAACTGAATGAATAGTTATGTATTTATATAATGGTAATATTTTTGTATCGTGACTACATAGCGATTGAAACCATACTTGTAGTACTGAAGTATGCACCCGTAGCAAGTAAGTACATCAACCATCCGCGTTTGTAAGAGGCTGTGCCAATTTAAGAAATCAATTAAGTATATTATTTCAGTAACTTACTTAACAATATCTACAAAATCATGTAAACATTATTACTGTATTAATGATCTAATCAAAAAATAATACCTTTTAAGCATTTGACGTAAACAAGGTAATCAGTTTCATTGCTAATTCCTTGTAGGATTACATTAAGATTGTAGCGAATAAAATTTAAAAAGTAAATAATTTTATGAAATAATAATAATCAAGAGTAACATAACGTTATTTTCATTGTTTATGTCAGTAGACACTTATCAGTATATGTTTTACGATATCCGAGGCTTGCTCTCCTGTTTAATATAATTTTTTTTTTAAGATTTTAGCAATTACAGAAATCGTATCGTGGGGCTTCGTTGCTACAAGAGACTCCGTCAAAATTAATTAGGGGATCAAACAATATCAAATATAGAATGAGACATGTTGCCAGCAGTGGTATATACGAGGTTATATGTGTGGTAACAATGTGGGACAGAGTCTATGCTCCTGTGGCGAGTTGAACGGAGGAAAATGAAAGGCTTGGCAGTGTTTGAATCAGTTTGCAGGAGGAGAGAGATGGTCATCGCCGCAACTGTTTGAACACGCGAGATCCACGGTCGTTACAACTCTCGCAGTTAATTACTGCCGCCCACGCCGCTTACGAACTGCTTCGTGCAAACACGCACGCTATCATTCAGCCGAGGGCGGTTTTTCACAGTCGTCCGTCGCTACGGTTCCTCGAAATTAGGTTACCAATCGTCATTCGCGAACAGCTGTTACTGAGTCCACAAACTCTTCACTTACAGTGGTAGTTAAATGAGTAGCATACACATCCCGTTTTCATGTCACGTCACAATTAACAAATACCGTGTTTGAATATGGTGGCTCACATCACAGGATGAAGTATTACGTGGAACGAGCTGCAAGGGAAGCAGAATTTCTCTATAAATGACAGGTAACTGAATTATTTAACACATTTTAAAACCCGAGTTCGTATCTGATGCAGAAGTACTGTCATATTAACTAACAAAGCTCCTATATTACAATAAAAAAATTAGACATTCAGCACGTATGATAAGAGAGAAGTTGTAGCTACTGGCTAGCCTAAAAATTAATTAGCTTAAGGGTTAACGGCCTACCGGTTTCTGCTGCAGAAACGTTGAAATAGGAACTCAACGTTAAAAATTAAGTATTTACTTAGAGCTGAATAGTTTCAAAGCTGTTTAAAAAAAATTCTACGTAAAAGTTACGAAAAAATTATGCTATTAGCTATACTTTACCACTTTTTACTTGCCATACGTACTGAACATATAAAATAAAATTATAACATTTATATGTTACCAGATGAAAAAATATAAGCATATTATTTTTAATCATTTCTATTACAAGGTTTCTAAATAAGTTTTATGCAGAACTTACTTTGTTTGAACGTGTTGTCTCTATTATTGGTTCACTGATAACTAATATATTTGCTTTGATTAATCAGTTAAAGTCTGTGGCTACCCTTAATAGCCTTTTAATAATTCCTTTGGCCGTAACACATAATCCCTAAAATACTATAGCATAATTCAACAATAAAAGGAAATCGTACGGTCGCCACGTGGGGACAATTGCAATTTTACTATCATAAACGCGTTGTAACATTTACATACAACATCTTCACTTATTTCAAAGTCAATGGAAACAATCACAGCTTTCTCTGGGTTGCTGCCATTGTCAATGTTTGTGTGTTGCAGGCTGCTACCTCTGTGACTCATCAGCGACCTTTAGCGCTCTCCCCAATAGTGCAAAACAAGTTTGCAAATGGATCTTATGCAAGAATATAAGTTAAAAACAATACTTTAACTATTGCGACGAATAAGTAATTGTATTGTGCCTCATTCTAGAATCACGATATTTTTAAAAAATAGCTATGCTATCACTGTGTGTAGATTGAAACATTTAATATCATGTATACGATATAGAACTTATTACAGTTACATTAGTTGATTCATCACAACCGTATTTCTCAAACATATTTCACAGTTTAGCAATTTTGAACTAATGCATGATCATGCCTTTTTGACGAACAGTTTTCTTCCACTAAAATATATGACCACGAGTTAATACAAAAAATCATGTCTCCATTGAAGATTACTTCTCCATTTTTCTTTTACTTTTGATGTTTTTAACACTGAATAATTTTTCTAGCCATTATTACGCAAAACGCTGTGATGTCTAGTATTCTCCTGTTGTATATTGAAGTTAATTGTTAGTGGAATAATGTAGTGTTGGGTAGCAAGTGTCAGCGTTGAATTAAAAGAGCCTGGGTAATTTTATCGTACTACGTTCGACACCATTGGAATCAGATAATGTATGTACGTAGCTTTAAGTTTATTGAGTCCGAAGAGAAAATTTGTGAAACATCCGCTTTACTAACTCGAATTCACACACACAAATCAACTATATTTTTACGGAATATTATAATGTTGCTTTATTTCTACTACGGAAATAAAATCATTTAACAGAATAAACTAAAGTTTACTAACCAGTTTTCTCACACATTTACAACATTAATTCATTGCATTTTTCTTTACTGTGTACATCGTGGAAGAATTTTATATTACTTAATTTGACTCGGAGCAGAGTCGAAGTAGCACTCAAAAGATACCCCACTTATTTGATACATCATAAATTAAGAATAATATAATCGTAAAAGTTACATGCAGAATACTACTCACAAACACAAGGGTCGTACACTAAATATGGCACCAATTGTGCATAGATCGTGATCTACCTTATAAACAAGAAAGTAGCTTGATCGGTCGCTGTCACCCAGAGTAGATATTACGCAAATAACATTCTTACGATGAAATTAAGAATTTTTTTCCTACTGTATACATTTTTAGTTAAATGTTAAATCACAGGTTGCGGAGCTCATTGAAAATGATTACATTCTAACGTACTCATGCGCATAGAAGGATTAAAATTATAATAATATTAATTACAAATTTCAAATAACGGAAAACATTATTACAAAAAATTTCGAAGTAAATTTGATTAGGCACGCTGCTTTCTGATTCGATAGTCCCCACCAATCAGATCGCGGAAGTCAGAGACAAGATTATGTATAGTCCTGCTTCTTAAACCACTCGCAATTCGTCTTGTAATGCGAACCAAGGACGACAACTGCAATGACTGATCAAACGTCGTCAAAGAAGAAATACACAGACGCAGCACTTACCCTAAATTCCAGATGTGTTTTTTAATAAGTAAGACCGGTTGTTAAATAGAGTGAATTCATCCAGTCATGTTAATAACTTACAAACATATCCTAAGCACAAAAATAACTTATTTGTATAAACCAGTTATATTAATTTAAAATTTCAACAAGAGCTCTTTGAACATTTTACAACCTTGAGAACTGTTCGAACCAAATAAATTCATGCAACCAATCGCAATGAAAACCTGAATTTTCTACATGTTGCAATTGTTTGTCCAAAATTTAAAATGTTCAAACATGTTATATATTGTTAGTATGCTAAAATGTACGAAAAAAAAAAGAAACTGAAACATAACATTAGCTCACATTGAGTTCAAATCTTTGAAAATTAAAGAACCTCAAAAACTTCTTTAGGCTATTAATAAAGCTGAGACTATGTTAAGTGAACTACATTTTACTCTTTTTTGGCGGCATCGTTAACCACGAAATAATGGAGTGTCATCCTTGCTACAGACATGATCTAAATGTAAGAGTAAGAAGGTATATGCTAGATATTACGTCATTTGTTCACTGATAAAAAATACCAGTGTAGACGTTAATATGTGATAAAAATACTTTTCCTTGGCAACTTTTCAAAAGAATCGGATTTCCCCAAACAGCTTACGGCCAGCAAATGCAAGGAAATTTGCAAAACATTTTATCTATGTCCCGTTAGAAAACTAACCACATTGTAACACTTCTTTCTTAAGCTTACTAAGATTTTTGTACATATTCGGATGAAAATACATACGATGTTCGAGGCAAAACGAGCATGATTGTAAACTATTTCATCAAGAAGAACAATCACAATACATATTTTATTTCTGTCCTTAGTACCCTAGGTGTTGCGTGAATGGTGAAATGTATACACTTGATTTATTACTTGCACTGCCATTTAAGCAATCAAGCATCGCTCAAATATACAAATTGACTGAGTGTAAAAAGTTACGAATACCTCACAAATACTATCTTTACTGTTGACAGCCTGCAGTGAGCTCATTATCAAGCCGAGTGTTAACGAAACCAGAGCACAGTTTTAAACTGCTGAAACACATTATGGAACAAACATATGTAACGTTGTTTTTCATGATTACGTATTTTACTAGAGTAAATTTTCGTGTTGAAAACCATACTGAAAAGATAGTGTTTTTATATTGTATGAGACCACACTTTTGCATCAAAGTAGGCGTAGGAAAACGTATTTGAGGACGTACTGAATATTATTAAAGCAATTTTTTTGGCTGTTCTTTGTGTTGTTCCGCCATGGCATTGTCGCCGTTTAGCAGCACTTACAACACTCAATAAAATAAATAAAAATAAATATTAATTGCGAAGTTATTTATTCAACTATACACGAATACCAGTAATAAGATGGCGATAAAATGTGTATGCTACTCTTTCAGAATTTTCACATAACTTAAAATTAAATTATGCATAATCAATGGACTCTTATTTTAAAACTGTATTAAATCACGAGACGATTTTATTTATTTAAAAGATCCCAATTTTACAGTTGCGTATTGCGAAACGTAAGGGAATGACGTTACTGTCACAAATGATATGAATATAACTTAAAGCAGTGGCAAATGTGTGAAGAAGTAATTTAGAATTTCTTTCTTCAGCAAAGGTACCGTGAAATTCTTAGATTGTTAAAAGACACACGAAAGCCAACACCTGACAATTCTCGCTGACGAGAGAAAACTTCTCATCTGCGAATGAAAACTGGATCGTAGGAACGTGAACATCAGTGACATAATACCTTTGGTTCACCCAGACAACAAAATACGTCACTATTAACTCTCGAGCACAAATTGTTTTTGCAATCAATAAAAATAAAGTTCTAAAAAAAAACGTTGAATATGTAACAGAGCTTGTCACGACAGTGAACCGGTGAAGCGTGTGATGACAATAACAACGATAAATTACGGAACAAATATTCATGACAGGTGCAGTAAACGGAAATTAAATGTTGTTGTAGTACACAAACATGTGTTTGTTGCCCATAGTTCTAATAAAAGCAATATACTTTCGGTAGTATTTCGGTGTACACTGTTTTGTTCCTAATTTTTTTTTCAAATATTTTCATTATACGGGTGCTGTTTACGTTAACGTGAGCGATAGAAAAAATTAAATTCTGAACTCTCGTTTTAAAACGTTGAAAAATAATATGAAAAGCACAAAAATGAAACAACTTCATAGTAAATTATTGGGGATGCAAACTAACAAAATGGGAAAAATACATACGACAAAACATAAACATGTTTATACATATTTAGAAAACAACATAGTACGCTTGACCCCTTCACGACGAGTTCTTTATGATAGTGTGTGAACTAAAATACAAATATTTATGGTGTCAAATTTTTTTTTAATTAAACAATTCATAACCACTTTTAACTTAAGCGTAGCTTTAACCGCGATAAACTATAGCAATGTTACTGTGTTAGAAAGTCGTTTGACTTGACTTCACAGTTGCACAGTATAACGACGTAGGATGTTACAGCTTCACAAATGCAACCTAATATTAAAGATAGATTCCTCATTTATCCTAGGACTAGTGTGGCCCATATTGATTTTGACAAAATGTATAAGTCGAGTTACGGATTTCCGGCTAACATGATATAAGAAATACATAAAAATTTACTGGTCGATTTTAGATAAAATTACCTTACAAATGTGGTATGCTTATAGAAGGAAATTAAAATAAGTAGTCATTAGGAGAAAAATACAATGAACCGTCTTTCATTTTTTGCTCAACAGGGAAACATTTAAACAACGTAATTTTCGGGAGTAACATTGAATTCTTATCGGGTTTAAAATATTTCGTTTGGCTATGAATATAATTAGGAAAGGATTTAACTAATTTATGACATAGAGTCTACGTTACTGGTGAAACATGATTCATATTGTTAACAAACAGAATCACACGACAACCATCTCTTGACATCGCGCAGCGAATTCTAATCAGTTTTCTAAAACAACGTATTTTTGTCACTGTTAGTACAATTATTTAGATTACCCAAATTGATGAACAGTAAATGTTGCAACTATGACCAATGACTTAGGAAAAGTCAAAACTAAAGTTATTAAAAATTAATCGTAAACATGTAATACTGCACCTGTAACTATGGCCATGACTTTCGATATTTTTATCTGCACGTATCACTGCGAAGGATTTATTTATGCGCTGAATATTCTTAAACTTCAGTGACTAAAGTGACGAGAAGGTCTTAAATAGTTTAATTTCAAGCTGTTACTCCTTCCAAGAACTCAAACTTGAAACTAACGCTTCTTACGAAGAACGTCTCCTTTGCTAAAACAATTGCAAACTGAAAGCGTGAATTTCCTCGAGATATCAGTTCGATGTTCTTAAAACACGCGCGTATGCACTGTACAAATGCGAAGATCGTATATCTTCTGTATGCGAGAAAACTCTTTCCTTATATAGCATTTATCGTGTGTTGTTTACTATTCTTCTTGTTTTCCCTCCACGTTGCAAAACCTGTCCATTTACCTCAACATAATCTGTAGGAAATGATCACAATAAATTTTTAAGCTACAAGAATTCATTAATAAGAAGGAAACAAAAACATATTTAACATGCTACATATGAGGGGCTTAGATTTATAGTGGTGTAAGTCAGTTCAAATAGTTTCCTCGTAAACTACTTTTTGTAATCACATGTAAAATGCTGTACATTCTTGCAATACTCAAATGGAATTCAGAAACTCAGTTAAATGTGAAATATTTTTTTACAGAATGTTCTTTCGGAAAATGTTGATGACTAGACACACCACTATGTGACTTTAAAAATTGAATCTCAGCCCTTCAAACATAATTAATCATAAATGAAATTTAAGTGTGTAAAGAATGTCCCTTCAAGATACTTTTATTTAATATTTCAACAAGAACGAAACTAATGACGCCTAATTGTCTTCGAAATCAGTAGTATTTGGTTATGTTTTAACATGTTAATTTTCTGGTTACTTTGTCAAGCAAGATAGACTAAAACAAACAAATCACGGGTCACAGAAAGATGGTGAATACGCAAAATGATAAACTCCCATATCTTTTGAAAACACTTATCTGAATATTCAACTAATGAGATGTCAATTATTATATTCGGTGGAGATTAGTCACCATTAAAATATCGCTATCTGGCTAAAGAAAAAAAAAAACTTTATTTTATTTTAAATTGAGATGCGGAAAACATTGGCAAAAGAATGAAAATGCTATTAAAAACTGTTAGTAGGTAGTTTCGAATGTTTTTAAGAATGAAAATACTTATTAATCTGTACTTTACAGGGAATTTAAATAACAGCCTTAACATCATATAGTAACGTGGACCGCGCCGCGATGAACAATAAAGCCAGGGATGGAGAGTCTGTAGGTACGACAGGCGCTGAGTCACTTCAAATTAATTATGTACTGCAGCAGAGCACTGCGTTAGGCAGTATCCTTTATATTTTATTAGTTCTGAGATTAGTGGATATACTGTTTTTATAATACAAGATCCGATCATAAATACCACAAAATACCCCATCGACAGACTACGACAGTATTTAGGCTACCATAATATGAAGATAATTAATTGTTGAAGATATATGCATAAGTACTTGACATCACGATCTTTAGCGTTGGTGAGAGGTGACATGATGAGAGTATGATGCCGCGCCGGAACAAAGGAGTGGGAGAAACGGGAGATCCCGAGAAAACCCGCCGACTAGCGGCATCGTCCGGCGCGATTCCTACATGCAAAAATTCAGGGACCGACCTCGCGGGAATCGAACCGGGAACACCTTGACCTAGGCGAGTGCTCTAACAACTGCGCCAATCGAGGTAACGGAGATAGTCCTAATTAATTACAGTCACGTCCTCATTTTGTTCTGCGACGAACAGCAATAGGCCTATGCTGCACAAATTTTCCCTCAGAAACTCAATTTTTTTATCGACAACGGAACGTGTAATCATGACTCGCATAATAATTATGGTCATTGTCAGTTGTTTCACCAGATTTGTATAATACGTGACATTCTATGTCTATAAATTACATTTTCATGTGCCTCGAGTAAATTCTACACAAACTCAGTCTGCTGTCAAACTTTCTAGTATATTAAAGCAAGAATTGTTTTTCCATGGAAACTTGTTCGTAAAACATTCATAGCTGTCAAAATCAGGAATATGTAATTAAACCACACACACATCGTATGTGGACATACCTCGTTTCCTTTAACCATTGTTATGAAAAAACTCTCTCTCTCTTTCGCTGAAAAAAAATATATACATGTATATATCTCTATGTATAAAAATGAACACTGACTGACTGACATATCAAACTGCAGCCTAAACCACTGAACCTAGAGTCATGATTTTTTTGTGTGGGTTTCCCTCAGGTAGCAGGGGAGTACTAAGATGGGATTTTTCGAAATTCGACTTCTTGGGGGTGAAAATGGGTGAAATGTATTTCCGAATGAACGTCGATAGAGCTCGAACCCAACGACCTATCATCGTGATTTTTACTTTAATAGGACACTCATAAAAATGCATATTAGCCAATTTACGGATTTTTCGAAATTCAGCATTTAAGGGGGTGAAAAGACCTTAACTATGTTTCTGATAAACTGTCTATATCTATTGAATCCTTCAGTCTAAAGAGTTGGTATACTCTTCAAAATATTACTTACATAAATACCCAAAAAGCAGTTTTAAGATTTTTTGAAATCTAACCCCCAAGCAGTAAAAAGGGGCAAAATATGTTTTTTATGAATCGTCTATATCTTTGAAACACAATTAGCTATCGTCGTGATTTTAACTTAAATTGGTTACTTTGCAAATGTCTATGACAGGACTAAAAGACGTTTCGAAATTCTTTATTTAAAGGGGTGAAAATACGTGAAATGTGTTTTCGATTATCCTTCCATATCTATCGAATTAATCGAGATATCGAAGTGCTCTTTGCTTTAAATTGGTGCTTTTGTAAATATCTCACGTACCATTTAAATTTATTTTCTGAATTTGGCCCTAAACTGGTTAAAAAAGGGGTAATATGAGTTATCGACTCACATTCGATATATATCGATCCCATAGCATTTTTTTTATAGCGACGTGATTTTTGTTTAGGATTGATGCTTACTCAAATACCTAAAAAGAAATTTCAGGAATTTTCGAAATTTGACACCTAAGGACGTGAAAAGGGGTGAAAAGTGGTGAAAAACGTTTTCAATTAATCGTCTATATATATTGAACCCAGCGGGCTGATTTTGTGTTTTTTACGTCCAGGAGATACCAATAAAGTATTCTAAGACGTGATTAAAGGGTTTTTCGAAATTTACTCTCTTAGGTGGTGAAAAGACCTTGAATGTGCTTTAGATAAATCCTCGATATCTATCGAAACCGTCGAGATATACAATTAATTTTTGCTTCAGGATGATGATTACAGAAATTATCGCAAAACGGTTTTCAGATTTTTCGAAATTCAATTTCTCAATACTGTGCAGGGGTGATATGTGTATTTTTTAGTGAATGATCGATTTCGATTCGAAAGAACGGGCTAGCGATGTGATTTACACTTCAGTTGGATACTTATACAAATGTTTAAGATGTAAATTTAAAATATTTCGAAATTCGACACCTAAAAGGGCGAAAAAGCACAAAATTTGTTTTCCATCAACCCACGATATCTATCTAACCAATAGCGATATTGAGGTGGTGTTCGTGTTAGAGTGATGCTTACTTAAATATTTAAAAATATATACATATGTAGGTTTTCAGTATTTTATAAGATAATGTGATTATTAAGAATAAAACTAAGTTGGTCAATATTCAAGGCGGACGATCCGAAAAGCAGAAACGAGCAGCGGGAAACAACCTATACAGGAGTTTCACTCTACAGTAACCTATCGAGACATGCGGTGTTGTACAACCTCTATGAGGCCAGGACACAAAATTTTATTTTCATGAATTATTTCGATGTTACGTGACGCAGTTGTTTGTCACTCAGGTCTAAATTCCGGGCGGTTCTGGGCTCGAATTCCGTTAAAAGCTGCTTGCGAACGTTCAATTCTGACACACAACAACTACAAGGCAGATCGAATTAGTGCAATTTACTTGTAGTCTTTAAAAGGGGTAAAATTGCAGTTCGCTTTCCACTTTCTACAATATCAGCTGACTTATCGTCGGTATAGTGCCAAAAGTGATTAAGTCATAAATGCTATTTCGTTTGAAAACAGTATTAAATTGTAGATATTAACAAAAATTTGGTATGTTACTATACTGTGACACAACAGTACGAAACGACGAATAGACTTTATACTTGGGCAATTGTTCGTGAACAACATATACATATAATTTTATCTCATTTTGACTTTGTCACTTTTAGCAGTAAACCGACGATATCATCTCATTAATCTCAAGTTTGGGGCACCAAATACGTTTCCGCGAAACCTTTACCCACTGAAACTTTGTAATGGCAATAAAGTTAAAGTGAATATTTTGAAAATATATAATTGAGGGCACCGTCACCAGTGCTTGTGCACGGGGTAAACAGATGTTTTTCATTCGATTAACCTCTTACCTTAGGTGTCTGTAAATTACCCCACAACCTCAAATTGGCAGGGCTATAAATAAGGCCCAGGCGAAGTCGCTGTTAGTGGCAGAGACAAACTTAAGACTGCTTTTCGCGTGGACAGCTATAGATACTTATCCTGCTTCAGAATTAGTTCAACTAGCCGCTTAGACATTCTAACACTTGATGACTGAAGTTCCAATCTTGTGTATAAAGAGGTTTTTCAATTAAAGTAAATATTATTAGTTATGAATTATACTCGCGATCAAAGCCGCGGGGGACTGCTAGTCTATTATAAAATAGAACACTGACTGACTGACATATCAAACTGCAGCCCAAATCACCGGACCTAGATTCGCGAAATTTTTTGAGTGGGTTCCCCTCAGGCCGTAGAGGAGCACTAAGAAGGGATTTTTCGAAATTCGACCTCAAAGGGGGTGAAAAAGGGTAAAATTTGAACCCGACAGCTTATCATCGTGATTTTCACTTTAATAGGACATACATAAAATACATACGAGCTAATTTACAATTTTTTTCGAAATTCAATATTTAAGGTGGTGAAAAGACCTTAAATGTGTTTACGATTAACCATCGATATCTATCGAATCCGTAGGGGTAGAGAGTTGGTATTCATTTAAAAATTATGCTTACGTAAATACCCAAAATTAAGTTTTATGATATTTTGAAATTCGACCCTCGAGTAGTAAAAAGGGGCAAAAAGTGTTTTTTTATTAATCGTCTATATCACTGAAACACAATTGATTATCGTCGTGATTTTTACTTCAGTTGATTATGTATACAAATGGTTATGAGAGGACTCAAAGATGTTTCGAAATTCTTTAAGGGGGTGAAAATACGTGAAACGTGTTTTCGATTATCCATCCATACCTATCGACCCAATCGAGATATCGAAGTACTCTTTGCTTTAGACTGGTGCTTTTGTAAATATCCCAAATACCATTAAAATTTATTATCTGGATTCTACCTCAAAGAGGTTGAAAAAAGTGTAAAATATGTTCTCGATTCACAATAGTGATACATCGATCCCATTGATTTTTATATAGCGTGATTTTTGTTTAACAATAATGCTTACTCAAATAACTAAGAAAAAAAAATTCAAGAATTTTTGGAATTTCTCGCCTAAGTAGGCGAAAAGGGGCGAATAGTGATGAAATATGTTTTTAATTAATCGTCGATATATCTTTAACCTAACGGGCTATTGTCGTGTTTTTCACGTCAAATAGACACCAGTTAAATAGTCTAAAATGTGATACAAGTTTTTTTTAATTCCGTCTCTTAGGAGGTGAAAAGACCTGGGATATGTTTTAGATTCATCTTCGATATATATCGAACCCATCAAGATATTCAATTTATTTTTGCTTCAGGATGATGAATAGGCAAATGGCCGTAAAATAGGTTTTAAGAGTTTTCAAAACCGAACTCTCAGTACGGTACAGGCGTGATATGTGATTTTTAATGAATGATCGATTTTGCTTTGACTGAATGAGCTATCGTCGGGATTTTCACTTCACTTGGATACTTGAACAAATATTTAAGTGTGTGAAATTTAAAATTTTCCGAAATTCGAACCTAAAGGGATTAAAAAGGCATAACATTCGTTTTCTATCAGCCAGTGATACTTATCTAACCAGTAGAGATATTGAGGTGGTATTCGTGGCAGAATGTATCTAAAAAAGTAATGCAAGTTTTTTTATTTTATTTGATAGCTTAATTAAATAGAAAACTTTGTTTGTGAACTTTCATGGCAGACGATCCGAAAAGCAAAAACGACCAGCAAGAATTACATTATACAGGAGTTACATTCTATAGTTCTGTCGAGATGCGGTGTTGTACAACCTCTATGAACCCAGGAAATTATTAATTAATTTTTAAGAATAGTTTTCATGAATGATTTCGACGTTATGTGGCGCAGTTGTTTGTAGCTCTGATATATTGTTCGGGAAGTTCTGGGCTGAAATTCCTTTTAAAGGCTGTGCAAACGTGCAAGTCTGACACAAAAAAAAACCTTCAAGGCAGATAGAATTAGTGTAATTTGGACGAATTCGTTCAAAAGTGATGAGAATGAATTGTGTAGTCCACTGTCTACTGAAGTTCCTTGAAAAGACAATGATTTGCAAACTTTTGAATAAAAATAGAAAATTGAAATTTTATGCATTTAGGAAAAGTGTTAGCTAAGTTTTATAAGTATATCAAGTCAACGAGGCTTTAAAATAAGCCTAGCTAGTTTTGTTTAAAAATTGTAGTCGAAAATATGTTTTGAATATTTTTCTATCGGATCAATTGTCTGTGTGTGTGCATATATATTTATGTATATATGTGTAATTTAATGTAAGATAATAAATAACAAATTAATGACGTACGAGAACAGGTACACGAGGGCTAGAGTATCGCTTCCTCGAATTCAGACTTATGAAACGACGTCTGTAGGTATATTTTTGTCCCGGAAGATGATATGATGATGATGGGCATCAGAATATGGGGAGAGGGAAGCGAGAGTAACCCAAGAAAACCTGCCGACCAACGGCAACATCCACCACGCAAACTATATGAGAAAAATTGTGATCCAATGCATCTAGGCGCCCTAAATGGGCATTATGATTATTGTCGTTAGCTCTACTGCAGTTACATAAAAATTACTGTCAACAAGAACATTTTTTATTAAATACACATATAAGTGCAGCCATTTATATTATTTACTGGTCGCCATATTGGCACTTAAAAATTAGCGATGGGGGATTCTTGACATATTGACCTCGTTAAAAGTGAGCCCCTAGCAAAGCTGCGCCGTAGGCCCGGGCCTAGTGCTAAATCCGGCCCTGGAAACACACTTGGAATATAACCACGAGTACTTGGTGGGGGGCGTGTTCCTTAGATACAGCAGCAATCGCGCTCGCTATTAAATGCTAAGATTAACTTGAATTCCTGCACTAAACGGCATGTTTCGAAAAACAATTTAATTTTCCCAGACGGTTATTACCTATTTAACAGCTTCATAAAATAATGCACGGCAGGAAACACTATTATTTCTACTTCTAAATAATACTCGATATATTAGTATGAAAAGTATAATATATTTATAAAAGCCTTATTTGAACCGCATTTTATTTTACCGATCGATCATGTAGGAAAATAATTTCTAATCCGTTAAAAAATATCATCTTTGAACAATTTTTTCCAATGGCTTGGTATTAATAACCGAACAGTTTTCTTTGTTTATTTGCGAATGGCGTAGTTCGTTAAAAAGTAGTTGAAAATTATGAAGTAGAAAAAATCAATTTATCTATGGAAATAATCAGAGATGATGTAAGGTAGGTAACATTTTCCCGGTCAACTCAATGTTTCTAGGTAACTTAATCTACAAATCTTTACCATTATAGCGGCCGCGGTAGCCGACCCACCGAGGCTCAGTTGATTGAGCGGCCGACTTTGGTGCGAGGGGTTCTGGGTTCGATTCCCAGGTCTGGCTCAGTGTTAGTTTGTGTTTGCCTAATGGTCTGAAAAATTGTCTCAATAATACACATTGTGTCACGAAAAGTTACTGGGGTCACTCATCAAATTAAGTCACTTTACAGGGGGAAATATTTGGTGCAGTGATGTTGCGGAAGCTTCCGCCTTGCTACTGCATCAAACATAAAAAAAGTCTGACCATTCGCTTCCCACCAAGTTCGATTCCCGGCGGGGTCGGTCCCCGGATATTCGCATGTGGGAATCGTGCCGGACGATGCCGTTGGTCGGCGGGTCGGGGTTCTCTCGTTTACACCGCCCTTCCATTCCGGTGCTAAAGACCTCGATGTTAAGCGCTGACCAAAATCTTTCACTCACTCACTTTACCATTATGGAAATGAGGCAAGGCACGACGGGAAAATAACCTAACAAAAACAATTACAGAACATGTTCTAGTACCCTAACAAAAATTCGTAATTATTCCATGAAACATTGTTCAACAATTGTGTAATAAAATTAAAAAAAACCTGTAACAAATGAAAAAAATTCACTCGAAACTATTTCATTAAATATTTTCGTAGCTCCGAACAAACCTTGCCAAGATTACTTAACTTAAAAATTAGTTATTAGTTATTTACCTTTTATATTGTTTACAGATTTTGGCAATGTATAATGCAACTTCAAAAACATACTATCACATTTCATAACGCGTACGTAACATGCCACAAGCCATAAGTCCGGTACACACTACTCCTAATTGTACTCTATTTCTTATTTAATTCTGTTCATAAACGTCGATTGAGAATTTATAACAAAATTCTGCAGCAAAACACATTTGCTATGTACACTCTATCACTGTTTAATTATAAGTTTCGGTACATACAGAAGAAAGAAAATATATTAGGGATGTTGTTGATTATATTCCACAAAATACAGATAGTTTCAGAATCCCGAAAACTGTTTGCTATATTAAACACCCGTGTAACTACCAAATATGGGAAACTATCTTCAGCGGCGTCATTTCAGGTTTTTCTAAGGGGGGGGGGGGCAAGATTTTGTTTTCCGGCGACAGTGACCTTGTTGCACCTTTTTTATTAATTAAGCATGTATAAATTAGATGCTTTAATAATAAAACTTCAGTTTTATGTGCTTAAGTTAGCATTATTTAAATTTAAAAATACAACAATAAATATATACACATGAAATTCCAAATCCAGGGGGGGCATTTGCCCCCCCCCACCCCCTGTACCCCAAATGACGCCCATGACTATCTTGCATTATTTAGGTACTAAAAAATCTGACGGTCGTTTCTTCAGTAAGCTACGTGTGTAGTGCGCATGCCCGGTGGCTAAAGCTGTGCATTGGGCATGCGCGTGAACGGTATACGACAATGAAAAAAAGGACGGGTTCTATTTATCAAATCAAGGTAAGGTAAGTGGACTTTACGTCTCGTCGACAGCGAGGTCATTAGACGCAGTGACACACAACTTGGTACAATGACAGGAGCTGGAAGAGTCGAACATGACTTTTGTTAAGTAATCATCCCAGCATTCACCTGGAGCGAAGTCAGGAAACCATGGATAACTGAAATCAGGATGGCCGAAGCCGGAGATTGAACCCATGTCCTCCCGAATGCCAGTCCAACGTGTTACCGTTGCGCAAACGGTCTTGTCAAATCAAGTACGGACTTCTTGCTGAAACGAGCGTAGTAACCATTCACACTGCAGGAGAGCTGCTTGTACTGAATTAGGTACGGAATTCTGTATTGGAGGCTACAACAGCATTCCGACTGTTTGTCCACAGGAAAAACACGAGTCTCTGCCAACATTATGTACGTACATAAAGGTTGCTGTCAACCGATGACATATTCGACACAAGTGTCTCACATCCGTTCGAAATAGTATGCAGATTATTAAAAAAAAATTAATTTCTTATTCACATAGAAAACTATCAATTGACTTTCTACAGGAACGAAAAATAATGAAGCACCTTCTTGTTTCACTATCGCCAGTCGAGCACTATATAAACAGAAAAAATGTATACACTTGTGGGTAGGCTACAAAATCGTAAGACACAATGTCTATCAATTCAAAAATATCAGATCTTAATTATTGTGTTGATAAATATGAAAAACAAAAAAATAAATTTAAAAATGATTACAAAATGAGGACAAAAGTGTGAGTCGAAGTACATGCCAGTAGTATAATAAACCCAGGATAAATGTATAACATTTGAAATATACTTAACGTTATTTAAATTTTCCGCAGTAAAAATTATAGACATGCAAGACCGGACTAATTTTAAATTTGTACCCATGCCAGGTTTCATACATAAATATATCCTTAATGATTAATGCTAACGATTAATTTAAAAAAAAAAATGAAATATGTTAATAAGTAAAGCAGTTTATATTCACATAGTTCAGTATTTACTGAAACACAAACAAGAATACGTAAATTCATAGCAGCAGATCTGAGCGTGCTGCCATCTACTTGCAAGTAGAGAAAGCGCCAAGTTTCTCGCTGCTCGAGCGAGTGCTGCCATCTCTGGACGTCATCTAGAACTACGTACACGTATTGATTACGGCTCACGTCGTAGATAAAGCTGTTTTTTATTAAGAGCACTAGGATAGTGTTCCTAATATAACTTTATTTTTATTTTTTTTATTTTTTGCGATTTGTGCTTATTGTATTAAAAATACTAATTTAAAGATAAGTAAAGTGAGTCCTTACTAAGCGCCTGCCTAGTTTATTTTTTAATGTTATTTTTTTCCCTTCAGACACTTGTTAATATAACGGTCACCGTTGACGCAGCGGTTAGGACGCTCGCCTCCAATACAGACAATCCGAGTTCGATTCGTGGTGGGGTGGACCCGGTCCTTCGCAAGTGGGAATCGTGCCGGACGAAGATCTCTCGATCCCCTTCCTGCTCCCTGCGCCTATTAATTCCTGCCCTGCTGAATGTTGTTACCGCGTTATCGCCCCTCACAAGCACTGAATACTTCGCCATTAAGATGGCCGCTTAGGTAGACGTATTTTGCGTGTTCGAGGCCTAGAAGATCGGAAGCGGTGAGAACGACACAGAACATTTAATGGTGATCTTTTCATGCTATGACGTAATACATTTGTATTGCATAGCCTATGCCTGCGCCAAGATTTTCATAACTAAAATGGACCACCAAAACACCCTATTGCCATTTTCGGCAATGTAAGAATAAATTTAAGAGATATATTAAGACACTAGTAGTGGGTATTCAAGTGTGTAACGTACTTTCAATGACATCCCTAAGCAAGCATAACTTAAGCACGCTGAACTGAATAATCTTGTATAGTTTGTTCGCGATAAAATGTGCACTTTTAACGACCGCCTTGTCTAGAATAATTATTAAATCATCTTATTTATCTTGACCTTAGATGTTAACTTTTGAATACGGTAGAATCTGTACACTTCAATTGCTACTTAGATTGCTTTGTTTGTATTAAAAGGGGCAAGAATTTGTTATTTAACTGAAAAGAAAAAAAATAACTTAGAGCTAAATGCTCGCTTTATCCCGAACCATCTACAGTATGGACCAGAATTTATGTACGAAACTCCGGGACGGGATTATTTATGTAAAATAAGGTGGGGTTAGAGCGACAAACAGTGTGGTGAATATTACGGGTGCTACACGACGTTGAAAACAAAATGTTTAAATACTTGGAGAAATACTGGAAAGTATAAGAGATAGAACCACCGAAATTGGCAAAGAACTCTAAGAATAGGAGCAAATAATTACGAGAAAATGTGGTTGATACGACGTTCCCCTTCACTGCTTGTGTAGGGGTTATTTATTTATTCAATTGCTTTCTCTTACGCTTAACCACGTCGTATAAAATTAAAATCATACATGTGTAATTAACGAAAATAAAACTATAATTACAATAAACACTTATAGGCCTATACAAAATTAATATAGCATATACGATTAATTGCTTTACCTAGATGCACTAAAAATTTTCAACTGATTTTACATATGAATGAATACCGCAAGTAAATAAAAAACAAAGTAAAAATTTGTAGTGAAACTGTAAATACACCATTAGGTGTTAAAAAATACAAATATTGTGTATTTTATATAAATATTCGTGTATAACAACATAACTATAGCCACGTTGATCATTAATATATATATATATATATATATATATATATATATATATATATATATATATATATATATATACACACCAAATATAGCCTATTCGTCCAAAAATACTGTAAAATCACGCCTTGAGGGAACGACGACTGTCGATGCAAATTTATAAATTTTTTTAGGAATAAATTGTTTTTGAGTTTTATTGTTATGAATTTTAGTTTTAGTGGAATGCCTGTAGTAGTCGACCCTGAAAAAAAAATGTTCGGAGTAGAATACTGCTTAGTTACGGTACTATCCACAGTTTCAAATACCGTAGCAGAAACAGCACACACAACAACTTGCGATGTAAGGAATTCGGTCAGTGTGTATTTTGTTTAGAGACGGTGACATTTCGCGAATTCATTGACCTGCATGTGAGAATCAAATATCTCATGCATACTCAAGCCACATATATTCGTTCATTGTCTGCTGTTCCGCTGAGTAGCAGCTAGCGGACAAATGGTCGTGACTTGACGGTGCATAGGATATTTAATTCTAACTTGCAGGTCATTGAATTCGCGAAATTTCACCATCTCTAACTATATTCTCTGAGATTTAACTCTCAAACTGAAACAAAAAATAAGTTGGTAATATATAAATCTTCTCACTTCACCAATCCTACCATCTCCACTCCTTACCTTAATACATACAGGATGTACGTTATAGTTAGAGACCTGAAAAATTCGCGTTTTCTTTCAAGCACAAGCTAGAACTCCAGCAACTATAAGTTCGTATCACCTTCACGATTGGCCGTTGACTTATTTGACACCTCCTTGAAGTCGCGGAGCCAATAATAAATATGTAACTGAATACAGGCCCATTTCACTGTGTCAGCGAGCAGCTAATAAACAGATGCTGGCTGCTTGAATACACAGATATTCTTAGAGGCTAGCCTACATGTCAGTGAAACCCGCGAATTTTTCAGGTCTCTAGTTATAGTACACCGTTAAGAGAGGACTTTAGAATTTCGTCTAGTTAAGTATTTTTATTAAAAAAATGTAACACTGTGATCTCAGGCGGTGACATAAAAGATCCATGGAAAATACTTGTACACTTAGACAAATTGTTTCGCTGATATGTTTACATTAAAAAGTAATGGAAAATTACGTATCACCTCAGAAAGAAAAAACAATAACAGGGCTTTGGGTCTGCTCACTTTATGATGAAAAGGCTAAAGAATTAGTTTAATGTTGGTCAAAGAGATACTCAATTAAAATTAACTACTGAAAATATTGAGAAATTACCGTGCAACCTCCTGTGCAGTATTTCAATTTAAGACGTAAATAACATTTCATCTCCACAACTGGACAATCAATTTTTTTTTTTTTTTTTTTTTTTAGAAGAATAACATTATACTGGAAATTTCTTACTACTTAGAATGGTGTTATTGTTCGACATGTTTTGACGCTGTTTCCTTTTCAGCAACATATTACTTTGAAAGCTATTAGTAATGCTTTACCGTTCAGAAAATTCTGATAATTCTAAAATACTACGTGTGAAGCAAATTTGAACATTTGGGGCGCAAAAGGTCAAAAGTCGAAGCTTAATACAAAAAATAATACCACTAAATAATAATGGTGAAAGACTAAAGTCCATTCCTCCGTTTTTTTCTTTTTCGCGTCAGTGTTCAACACTCATCACTCACACATCTCACAAATGGACTTTCAATCGTGCAATTCAAAGCGGCGTCAAAGACAAAATAATAAAAATAGTAGATGTTTTATTCACTACATTTTACTTTCAACCAGCTATGCATTTTAATTGTGCGTTCCTGTATACATAACATGGCATCAATCAAGTGTAACTTTTTCTTAAAATTCGACTGAAGAACTAGAGCTTGTTATTCCTCAAGACAACATAACAAATACAGTAATTTATTTCAATTTTTAAATATTTTAGGTTTTAAAAAACATTGCTGAAATTTTTTTAACACTAGGAGGTAACTCAGCCAAATTTTTTTATTATATTTATAATATGATCTCTAATTTAAAACGGACATTTGTGTCAGTGTTCGTGCGTGATGTATAAAGATAGTTCAAATGGAACACATGAACAAACGCCGAAGAAAGGAAACTGTAGTCTGTGAAAAATAATTAAATAGTACACTTAAATTTTTTAAAATTGTAGTTTGATACGTAAGGATTTTCATTAAGTGATATATAAAAAGATGTGTATATAAATACATTCCAATAATCCTAGTGCCAGAATCACCAATAAAATTAGTACGTTCCACCTAACCATCATGAATATGAAGATTAACTGCTATGTAGAAATATAAATCCAAGTCAATGTATAATCCAGAAAGAAGTTTCCAATATAAATTAAAATAATAGATGTGAAATATAATCCAACGCCTTCCAAAATAACGGCATCTTACTTAACTTTCATAAGCATAAAGGTCATGAGTAGAGATGATATTTTTTCGCGGGAAAACTTGACTGTTTGCTGGATTTTAACATATGTTCAGCTTACGAGAAGATTACAGGCTTTCGCTTGTGCGTAGAGATGTTGCCCTATTTGACTGAGCCAATAAGAATGCCGCTGTGGTAGTATTTTATGCCTGTTATTGGTCTGCAGACAGGTACGGAGTGTCTTCACCTATTCGTACATGTCACAAGAAACTAGAGTGTTTTCAAGGGTTTGTTGGCACAAAACATTTTCCAGATATACCATCCATCATCTCTAGTCATGGGAAATGGTAGAAAATCGCGAGAATATTTTCTACCAACGTTCTCTCCCAACCAATGTGGCGTCCTACACCTTATTTGATTGGTCGACGGTAATGTGGCACAGTTCAGCTGTTTACAGACGAATTACAGACGTTCAGTTTATGCGCATCAGAATGGACTACTTGAATTAAATACAAAATTAATTAAAGCTAATCCAGATAAAAATACAAGGAAATAAATGTGAATATAATGGAATGATAATGTCTTTGAATGTTTCATGCAATGGGACAGAATGACAAGCTGTATTATTGTGGACATACGCCATTGCAATATTATGTCGTCCCAGAAATCTCAGATATTCGTTGTTTGTCTGTCTTAGTCTCTTTGTGAGATTTCTGGGGCGGCATAATATTGCAATGGCGTATGTCCACAATAATACAGCTTGTCATAATTTAATGAATATTCCGTTTAAAAAATTTCGTTTAGCTATATATACCACGCACATATGACACATATGAAATCAGCTACCGCCACGGCGCTAATTGAAAACAGATTCTACGTCATCAGCCTGTACTGTGTCTTAATACTCTGGTGGTCATCTGATCACTGCAATAAAGTATCTTCAGGCATGGTTAGCACTTGGATGAGTGACTGCCAGAGGGAACACTGGTGCCGTGTGCTGCTGGTGTGTGTGTATATATATATATATACACACGAAAACAAGTTGGACTACCATAAATGTCAACATAAGTACAAGGCAGAAGCGTAAATGTTCTCAATAGGCAACGACTGTTTACGTCTTTATGGCTTCTTGCTCCTCGATTTTTCACGGCTTTCGTTCGCTGCGGTCGCGAAATAAAATAACTTAAATGTCCTTTTCGTATTTGAAGGTGAGAAGGTGACAACATCTACTGAATAACCTACACTATATTCTTAGTTATTTCAATTCGAACAGCGTTCATTACCACTTCTCTGTAGTTAGTACTGTACGAATCTTAGAAGAAAAATATTTTTATTAAGCTGTCAGAAAAAATAGCTACTATTATAGGATAAGTAAAACTGATGTTTACTTTAAAAGTTATACAGTTATTTGTTTATGCATATCCAATTTCTGTATATAGGTTCAAACGTTCTTTGGGTGCTGCAGCTCAGTGCTTTCAGAGCAATGTTCAACAATTTTTTTTAATTATCTAATGTATTATGAAGTAATATATAAAACAAATACAGTAAATGGATACAGAACACATTTTATATTTTAATCGCTAACTTATTGTTCACTTGAAAATGTTTTTGCGGCAACCATTTATATTTTCCGCAAACATTCATGACTCAGTGTACTATTCTAAACCATTTTTTTTACACGATATACGACTGCGAACGTGGTTTGCAAGCAGAATAACTCCTTATACCATAAACATTGGCCAAAAACTAAATCTAAATAAATAATCTATACGTCCAACCAAAACTATTGTTTCAGACTTAAGTGACGGCTTGTATAGTGGCTGATGACGTCACAGCGGCAGCCATGTTGTGACAAACTGTTTTCGTATGATGTTTCAAATGTAAGATTTTGTTAACGCTGTGATTTCCTCAAAACACATCCAAATTTAAATAAATATTTCACCTCTAATGGTTTTTCCATGCAGATTAGGTAGATGTTCTCAGTTTTGTTTGAAAGGCCCACTATCAATGACCCAGTCAAAATTAGGACCCAACAGTTACGGAAGAAAAGCGTCAGAAATTATAACTTTACATTTAAACCTAGCAGACAGTCAACTTTCCCCGCGATAAATCGCCATCCCTAAACATATAACTCCTCACGTATACCACTTTTGCGAACGAAATATTTTATTTTAACTTAACAGCAGCAGGTACCGTAAAACTGGATCCCAGTTTTGTTAAAAAATACAACTTTTCGCTATGCTGACTAATTTTTCGAGGTGAAATGCAGTATGTTTTGCTAAAAATTTTCGCTAATTTAGTTGCTAATGTAGGTCTATACACTACATATTTTTGTCTACAAATAAAAAGGCTACACATAAGAACTATTTTCATGAAACTTCTAAGAGATTTCGATGCAGCCTATGTTCCAAGAGACATCACGAGTGACTCGCAGTAAGGAGGACGTGGGTTAGACTTCAGTTGGATCAGTGAAAACTATTTCTCTATGATTACCTTCTCTAATTCCAGGCAATTGTTCGCTGAGATTCTTGGCGTGAAGTTCCAAGTTATTTACCTGTTAGATAACGGTTTTGTTTACACCGAAACAAATAAATATGTAAAAAAAAATATCATTGCTATTAACATCACCACCTCACTGTAATTTAACCGTAATGATTCATGAACCTGACTACTCAAAGTACGCATTACTGTTGACGTCAGATACTTCATGGCTTCATAAGTAGAATTTCTGTACCCACATTTCCTAAGTTTAAAGACAGTAAACATATATAGAATGCTGGTACACGCCACATACACCTCATGTTTAACCGTTTTGTCAAAAGCAGTGTCTAGGACTTTTTCTTTTAACTTCGCAGTTTCTACCACATATCAAAAACATTTTATTTCTGACGTTTATTGTTTCACAGGAACTGGGAGAGGATTTTGCCATAGCCTTTTGTTAAGGAACCATCCCAGCATTCGCCTATAAAGACTTCGGGAAACCACAGAAAACAGAAATCAGGATGGGCGGAACCGGGGATCGAAACCGAGTCCACCCGAATGCGAGGTGAGTGTTACCGTTCGACCGCCTCGCTCTGTACGTTACTTGAATAACATAATTTTTTTGTTTTAAAATACAAAATTTCGTTTTGCAGAATCACGAAAAATGTTGTATGGTGTACATACAAATGGCAACATTTTAAGCTGGTGGCAAATATTTGACATTGATGACGAGTGTCAAACGCTCCGGGCAGTACACAACTGCCGCGGAACTTGTTTTTACCAATACAGCAGGGCCATCTACACTGTGCGTGTGTCGCGGCAAGCAATCTGTCGCCTGCGTAGGTCGTTTGCTGACAACCCATTGTGCTGTAACGAGCGTTTCTCTAAGCCTATTCACCGCCGCCAATTGGAGAAGAGTACTGTGTGCGGCACTCTCCGACTGTGTTTGAAAGCTCTCTCTCCCCCGCCGATGACGCAAACAGCTATTCCGTTGTGGGTGGCCATGAAGAGAGCTTCTGTTCGGACGCGAAGGAAGAAATGTTTACCAGGCGACACCAAACTTTCCGTGTGATGCACGTGAAAAAATGTTACGAATCGCGGATGTAATGTTCGAGGTATGCCGGCTGATTGTTACATTTTTCCTATCCCCACGTAAATTAATCTTCTGGTCAGATCAACCGGCTTGCTCACTAAAGTCCGAGGCTTTGCCATGTGTGGAAATACCTGGGATTAAAGGGGAAGATGTTTTGTAATTTCACTTTCAACTTTGTGGAGTGCGATGGAAAGTCACTGTAAAGTCACTCCGCAAGGCTGTATACTCATTACAAGTGCTTCGTTTTCGTCGCATTTAAGTAGCATATCATCCAAACTATATTGGACCATTCGGCACACACAATTCTCATTGCTAGCTGAACTGTTGCCAAACAGCCTAAGCAAAGTTTCGCTTCAAATGCGTCTTTGCACACGACGACTTTGACTACAAGCAATATGGTGAGCGTGAACACGGGGCAATGTGTTATCACTAGGGCCCGGTAGTTTTCGCGAAAAGATTTTGCAGCACTTCGTTTAAGTGTCTTACGTGCACACCTGCAGCTCTGCTATGTGGTCAGTGATTGGATGCCGTAACACCCAGCGTGTGGAGGTTAAACCCGCAAATCACAGACGTGATGTGTCACAGTTAACCATGTACTGATCGGCACAATCAAATTAATAATGACCGGTAGTTTTCGCGAAAAGATATTTGCCCCACTTTATTTTAGTGTCTTACGTGCGCACCTGTAGCTCAACTTCTTGGCTATTGGCAGAGTTTTTGTGTGCAGAGTCGTTATTCATTTGACTGTTCCAATCAGTGTACGGATAACTGCGTCACATCACGTATGTGATTTGCGGGTTTAACCTCCAGACGCTGGGTGTTACGGCATCTAATCACTGACCACAAAGTTGAGCTGCAGGTGTGCACGTAAGGCACTGAAACAAAGTGCTGCAAAAATATTTTCGCGAAAACTACCGGGCCCTAGTTATTGCTAGAAGCAGGAAGTTTTCGCGGAAGAATTTCGCACCACTTTGTTCCAGTCTTACGCACACGCCCGCAGCTCTGCTTCGTGGTCTGTGATTGGATGTTTTAACTACCAGAGTCTTGGGGTTCTAACTGCAAATCACAAACGTGTGGTGTCGCAATTAACCTTGTTGTGATTGGCACAGTGAAGACTCTGAACAAAGACGCCCAACCAATAACCATACAGTACATGTGCACGTGTGCACGTAAGGCGCTGAAACAATGTGATGCATAATTCTTTCCGCGAAAACTTCCTGTCCCTAGATATTGCACAAAGAAATTAATGTTCAAGCCTTCCAGACTCGTCTGTCATGACTGTTGATGCTAACTAAATCAATGGGTGCGGTAAATCTTCTAAACATAAACAAATACTAAGAGACCTGAAACATTCGCGTTTTCACTTGGGCACAGGCTGAAATTCCAGCAACTGTATGTTTGTATTACTTTCGCTATTCGACTCTGACATATCTGACACCTCCTGAAAACCTCTGGGTCAATAATAACAATGCAACTTATACAGACCTACATCACTTTAACAGCAAGCAGCTATTGAGCAGCTGCTGTCTGCTTCAGTTCAGTTCGCAAATATTCTTGCAGGGTAGTCTACGTGGCAGTGAACCAACGAATTTTTTCGATCTCTAACAATCACCTAATTATTACAAATGCAATATTTGCCTTCAGCGAAGTTAAATAAGAAAATACCAAAACGATTGCAGTACAAGAGGGAAACCCTGTTGAGGAGGTAGTTTCCTATATATTTTGTTTCCTTGTAACTAATTCTTATGACTTAAATTTTAAATTCAGAGCCAGTATTGACATAAAACATTACTTAACTGATTTGTTTTTAAGCTTCAGTGAGCTGAATGTTATCTAATTTTGCTGATGTAAGAATGAAATCTGTGAAAAATTAGTTTAGATGCAAACACAAATAACATATCAAAACAGTAAATATATGTGAACAAGTATGATCTTAAGGCCTTGTTACGGAGTTTTGCAGTGATTTCGAAAATATTTTTTTTATTGCTACCTATTACTCATATCAAAATTTCGCTGCACAGGTTTGACACTTACATGTTATAATTTGTAGCTGAATTTGTTTGCACGTTTTTCGTCGTGAAAATAAGCAAAAATTAAGGAAATTATTCTTTTGCTGGCGAATGGTACATTATTTTAAAAAACGCGTCCACAGTATTGTGCATCGTATGATTGCACATTGACTCAAATTTTTTCAAAACTTTTGGTTAAAAAATATTTGAGTTATTGGCACCAGTCTGAAAAAAAAAACTCGGGAACAAGCCCTTAAATTGACTATTTGCACATTTTCTATGTCTTACCTAGCTACTTTTTAAATAATTTGCATCGCGTTTGTGCTATGGAGAAATTTAATTTACAACAATTGCTAGCAAACTACTCCATTCAGAGGTATCTTGCCAGAGGTGTGGGTACAGTCATGACATGTGTTGTAAACTGAAGCTCAGTGTGTCACCGTGGCAGTACTCCACGAGCCTTCTAGCGACCTTCAGACAACCGCGAGGTGTTTGTTATGTCACACGCACAGCTGCTTCGCACTCAGTGCTACTCACCAGGCAATAACACAGGTCACTGAGATATTTAAGGAATCATGCTAAAATGGCGAGAACACCCATATACAACGGTCAAGACAATCTTCCAGCCACAGCAAATGTTCTTCAGAGCAATTTGATATTGATTCTTCATTCTAGAAACTGCACACGATAATTTTCTAGCGTAACGAGTACTAACGTGTGTGTATATATGTATCTGTACCTCGGAGTCACTATGTCACGAAAATCAGGAGAGCCGTTTGAAGAGTGTGATTCACAGCTGTTTAGTGTCTAAAAACAAAGTTTAGTAACACGACACAGACTTTGTGTTGTATGTCACAACTAAGTACTTAAAACTGTGGTCATGTTTGCGGTAAAAAGTGCATTTTGACAAGAAGTGGACATAGTGTCTTATGCCTCCGAGGTGTGTGCGTGTGTGTATGTATATATATATATATATATATGTATATATATATGTATATATATATATATATACATATATATATATATAGACACACACACACACACATGAATTATTTAGAAGAACCGGCAAGGATAGTTTCTCTTGATCTACAGGACACGCAACAACCAATTATAAAACGACAGCATATCAACAACAGCCAATCAGTGACTGAGGTAGGAAGAGCGTCGTATATACTCGTATCAACTCCGGGTATTGTACAGTACTGGCCACATTATTTTTGTGCAAAATTTTGTATGTAGAGCCACAAGTTTGCCGCGAAATTTTTTTTTCACCATTTTGATTCAGTCTCTTAGATGAACGTATGCTTCGTTGTTATTTGCAGCGTGTCTTTATTCAGACACGTCTCTCAATTGACTGCACCAATCAGAATAAGAATATGGTGACACCAAGACACCGTGCGTCTGTGATTTGCCAAGCAGAACCCCGAGCTAAGTGAGAATTCAAGCATTCAGTCACTGAACATGTAACATAGCTGCAGATAGCGCACATACGCATTAAAACCAAATGATGCAAAAATGTTCCGCCACAAAATCGTAGCTATGGCTATACGCGAACGATTAAGCTACATTTGAGACAGTTTCTTAAGTGGTTAAATATGCAACCAATGTGACAAAACTATATAATTATTAAAGTACAGATTTCGCAGTTTTCGTAATAAGGCAGCTTTCAAACTAGTTTACAGTTATGAAATAAATCTTAACGTGTGCCTAGTCGATAACTGCATGTACGATTAAATTGTAATATTGGTAGACTTAATTTACTTAAATTCATATTTCATTAGGCGTGTAGTATAGACTGGTGAAGGTGATACTTGCCTATTGTGCATTTTACTACATTCATTACTGTTTAGTAACTGACTAACAGTTTAGTTATTTGTTGAATCTCCGAGCTGTAGCAACTACTGCAACTATACTTATATGTTGTGGAAAAAAATGTTGAAACACGACAGTATTAAATAATGTTTAGCACGTAGGCAATAATCTCCATATGTAAAAATGAACACTGTCTGACTGACTGACATATCAAACTGCAGCCCAAACCACTGAACCTACAATCGTGAAATTTTTTGTGTGTGTTCCCCTCAGGTCGTAGGCGAGCATTATGAACGGATTTTTCAAAATTCGTCTTCTAAGGTGGTGAAAAGGGGTGAAATGTGTTTGCGAAGAAACGTCTGTAGAGCTCGAACCCGGCGGTCTATCATCGTGATTTTTGCTTCAATGGGACACACATAAAAATGCATATTGGCCAATTTAAAGATTTTTCGAAATTCAACATTTAAGGTGGTGAAAAGACCTTAAATGTGTTTCCAATTAACTATCGATATTTATCGAATCCTTTGGGATAAAGAGTTGGTTATCACTTCAAAATGTTGCTTACGTAAATACAAAAAAAGCAGTTTTAAGGTTACTTGAAATTCGATCACCATGCAGTAAAAAGGGCAAAATATGTTTTTTATTAATCGTCTATATCTTTGAAAGACAATTGGTTATTGTCGTGATTTTTACTGTAATTGGTTATGTATACAAATGTCTATGACAGAACTCAAAAGACGTTTCGAAATTCTTTAATTAAGGGGTGAAAATACGTGAAATGTGTTTTCGATTATCCTTACATGCCTATCGACCCAATCAAGATATCGAAATACTCTTTGCTTTAGATTGATGCTTTTGTAAATATCCCAAATACCATTACATATATTTTCCGAATTCGGCCTCAAATATGTTGAAAAAAGTGTAAAAGATGTTCTCGATTCACAATAGATATATATCGATTCCTTTGATTTTTATGTAGCGTGATTTTTGTTTAACATTAATTCTTACTCAAAACACTAAAAAAAAAAAAAAAAAAATCAAGAATTTTCGGAATTCCTCATCTAAGGAGGTGAAAAGGGGTGAATAGTGATGAAATGTGTTTTTAATTAATCGTCGATACATCTCGAACCTAACGGGCTATTGTCGTGTTTTTCACGTCTAATAGACACCAGTTAAAATGTGACTCAAGGATTTTTTTAATTTCGTCTCTCAGGAGGTGAAAAGACCTGGAATATGTTTTTGGTTAATCTTCTATTTATATCGAACCCATCGAGATATTCAGTTTATTTTTGCTTTAGGATGATGAATAGTTAAATGTCTGTAAAATGGGTTTTAAGAGTATTCAAAACCGAAATCTCAGTACTGCACAGGCGTGATATGTGATTTTTAATGAATGATCGATTTTGCCTTGACTGAATGAGCTATCGTTGTGATATTCACTTCACAAAGTGGTGAAAAGCGTTTTCAATTAATCGTCTATATATCTTGAACCCAGCGGGCTAATGTCGTGTTTTTCTCGTCCACGAGACACCAATAAAGTATTCTAAAACGTGATTCCAGAGTTTTTCGAAATTCTATCTCTTAGGTGGTGAAAAGACCTTGAATGTGTTTCAGATAAATCCTTGATATCTAGCGAACCCGTCAAGATATACAGTTAATTTTTGTTTAAGGATGATGATTACAGAAATGATCACAAAATGTTTTTAATATTTTACGAAATTCGATTTCTCAGTACTGTGCAAGGGTGATATGTGAGTTTTTTTTTTTTTTTTTTTTTTTTTTAAGTAAATGATCGATTTTGATTCCACTGAACGGGCTAGCGACGTGGTTTACACTTCAATAGGATACTTATACAAATTTATAAGATGTGAATTAAAAATATATCGAAATTCGACACACAAAAGGATGAAAAAGAACAAAATTTGTTTTCCATCAACCCACGATATCTATCTAAAACGTAGCGATTTTGAGGTGTTGTTCGCGTCAGAGTGATGCTTACGTAAATATTTAAAAAAAAATATGTATGTAATTTTTTTTCTTTATAAGAAACGTGATTATTAAGAATAAAACATAGTTGGTCAATAACCAAGGCAGACGATCCGAAAAGCAGGAACGAGCAGCGAGAAACAACCTATACAGGAGTTTCACTCAACAGTAACCTATCCAGAGGTGGTGTTGTACAACCTCTATAAGCCCAGGAAACAGATATTTTATTTTTTTTCAATAAATTTTATTTTCATGAATTATTTCGACGTTATACGTGACGCAGTTGTTTGTCACTCAGGTCTAAATTCCGGGAGGTTCTGGGCTCGAATTCCGTTAAAAGCTGCATGCAAACGTTCAATTCTGACACACAAAAACTACAAGGCAGATCGAATTAGTGCAATCTACATGTAGTCTTTAAAAGGGGTAAAATTGCAGTTCGCTTTCCACTTAGGTTCCTCTACAATATCAGCTGACATGTCGTCGGTATACTGCCAAAAGTGATTAAGTCATAATTGCTATTTCGTTTAAAAACAGTATTAAATTGTAGATATTAACAAAAATGTTGTATGTCACTATACTGTGACACAACAGTACGAAAAGACAAATTGACTTTAAACTTGGGCAATTGTTCGTGAACAGCATATTCCTAGCATTTTTATAATTTTATCTCATTTTGACTTTGTCACTTTTGGCAGTAAACCGACGATATATCATCTCACTAATCTCAGGTTTGGGGCACCATATACGTTTCCGCCAAACCTTTACCCACTGAAACTTTGTAATGTCAATAAAGTTAAAGTGAATATTTTGAAAATATATAATTGAGGGCACCGTCACCAATGGTTGTGCACAGGGTAAACAGATGTTTCTCATTCGATTAACCTCTTACCTTAGGTGTCTGTAACTACCCCACAACGTCAAATAGGCAGGGCTATAAATAAGGCCCAGGCGAAGTCGCTGTTAGTGGCAGGGACA
>PNEQ01042315.1:24421-44051 GCA_003012365.1 Medauroidea extradentata | reverse complement strand
GCAGGTATAGCTACTTATCCTGCTGCAGAATTAGTTCAACTAGCCGCTTGGACATTCTAACACTTAATGACTGAAGTACCAATCTTGTGTACAAAGAGGTTTTTCAATTAAAGTAAATATTATCTGTTACGAATAATACTCGCGAGCAAAGCCGCGGGGGACTGCTAGTTTTTACATAAAAATATTGCCTAAGCAAATGCATATTTCATAACTTTTCGATTTTTCGAAATTCTGAGATTAAGGGGGTGTATAGCCGTTAAATTTGTTTTCAATAAATCTTCTATTTCTCTTAAACCACTTAAGATGTCGAGGTGATCTTTGCATCAGAATGGTGCTCATATAATATCTAAAAAGCAGTTTTAAAATTTTTCAAAATTTATCCTGGAAAGCAGGTAAAAAAATGAAACGTGTTTTAAATAAATCATCCATATCTTCTTAACCATTTAAGATATCAAGCTGATTTTTGCTTTAGAATGAAGCTTACGTAAATACCTAAAAAATAATTCCAGTATATATGATCTTTTATTTAGGGTTTGCGTACGTAAATACATTAAAAAACCAATTTAAGGTAATTCGCAAATTAGATGTAGGCCTATACAGAGAATATAGTAACACCATAAATTAATATATAATTAGAAGTTAGTAACTCTTTTATATAGTACACGCCAGCGAGGCCGCAACGGAACAGCTAGTCCTGTTATATTATTGCTGGAGTTCAAGATTTAACTTAAGCTGGTTGAAGATAGCGGATAGTTAAAAAGTATGGAAATGGATGCGATAAACACGAAACAGGAATATGAACGAGATCGCAAATGAATTAATTTAAAGTGCCACATCCACTGTGACCTTTATGAAACTGTGGGCCAATAACATGACATCATATAAAAATATTACCAAGAACTACAGCGTAAGTACGCTGGCTAAGATGTAGTTTTAGAATTAGTGATAAGATTAGTGACTATAATAATTCATATTAATGATTTAGAAATATGAAGTTACAGAACGTATGTAGTTATACTAATTTGGGTAAGGTAGCGTGTCAAGTAACTTTTTTATAACTACAAACACATCATGTATCAGAGTTTCTCTGCATTGAAAAATGTTGACGGTGACGAGTGGTAGAACATCTTCGAAATAATATGGAACACCCAAAAGTCTTTGATACAGATAATCACGGACTTTGTAAAAAAGTATAAAAAACATGTCAGTTTTTATGTACTGCCACAAAAAATTTAAACATTTATTTCGTAAGAATGTAAAAAATAATGTGTTTAAATGTTAAGAAGAAATGTTTCTACTTTCACTGAGAAGAAACTAAATACTTACATGTTATCCAAAAATGTTAGTGCATACCTATGGAACACACATTCAGTTTCCACATAAAATATACAAAAAAGTTCGGAAGGGAACGATAGATTACAATGAAGGACTAAAGTAGTCATACATGGCGCCGACGTGGGGAGAAAAATTAATTGAGTAGTTTATATATTTAACGTTCCACGAGCTGCTGGCGAGCACATTTATATGCCAAATATATATTTTAATACATCTGAATGAATTAATTACGAAACCATGGCGATTTATGTAGAAACTTGAGTTACGATAATAACTAGATATTCCGATTAATATTGAGGTATGACTTCGAATAAATTTCTTAACAGACATCCTAAAATAAAGCTTCGAACTAATGTTATGTGTCTGGAATCGCAGATTGGCAAATGATATCAACATATTAATGTTAACTAATAAGAGTAGTAGGATAACACTAACCATGAAAGGCCAAGAATTGGACAAGTGCGTACGAGCCTCCAGGTGGGATTCGGGCGTGATGAGCCACCTCCTAAACAAACACTTCTGTGGCGAAAAAAACTCTTTGCTACCGGTAGTGTTACGGATAAACCCAGAAGTGGTCAGCCATCAACACGATAAGAACAATGCAGAGACGTTGCAGTATCTGTGGAAAGGTCGCCAATGAAGTCGACACGGAAAATGTCAGCAGAACTGAGTGTGCCCCGGTCCAATTTGTACAAGCATGTGAAAGAGGACTAAAAGTTACGCACGTATTGCTCAACGTTTGTGCAGGAATTGCCAGACGATGATTTACGCCGACGGAAGGATTCATGTGATGCACTTCTGCAGGTTTTTAACATAATTCCGAAACAATGCAAAGTGATATTTAGCGACGAATGTGCCATATGCCGGAGTTCCCGTTCACGGAACGTCGCCTTTTGGTCAAAGGAGAACCCATATTTTTTATGCAGAGGTGGAGAATGACCTTCCCCACGTATTGATATTGGTTGCTTTGTGAAAGCAAATATATTTACGGTCTATATGTATTTGATGGCACCGTCAACCACCATCATTACCTTCAGATGTCAAGAACCTGGTTCATACCCCTGTTCGATGATAACGATATCTCAGAGGCTCGCTGGTTTCAGCAAGATGGTGCGTCTCCCCATTAAGCCATTTCAGTGCGTGAATATCTTAATGGGGTGTTTCCAGAACGCTTGATCGACCGTGGATTATCTGCATTGCCAGCTCCACTTGTCTTGCCACCTCGTAGCCCCGACCTCACAACACGTGACAATTCACTCCGGGGGTTCGCCAAGGACATTGTTGCTGAGCATCAGTATGCAAATGTTTTTTACTTGGAGGAAGCTGTGAGGCAGACATTCCAAAGGGTTACTCCAGCTATGTTGAGAAAAATGTCGCACAGAACGTGACGTCGAATTAGTTTGTGTTCGGAGAATGACTGAAAACAAACCAATGTTGTGGACGGTTAAAGACATAACTGGTGTGTATATTGGTGGTACTGTGTATTGATCCAACAGGTTGACCATCATGTTTGTTTAGGTGGGAACGGGACTTTGTGCCCATCCTATACAAAAGAGAACACGGACTGATTGACTGAATGAATGAATGAATTACTGACTGACATATTAAACTGCAGCCCAAATATCAGGACCTAAAAACGTGAAATTTTCTGTGTTAGTTCCCTCTAGGTTGTAGGCAAGCGCTAAGCAAGGATTTTTCGAAATTTGTTCCCCAAGGGGTTAAAAAGGGGCGAAATGTGTTTTATAAGATTCGTCTACACAGCTCGAACCCGACGGCCTATCGTCGTAACTTTTATTTCAATAGATCAACCATAAAAATAAATTTTTGCCAATTTAAGTGTTTTTCAAAATTATAACTTTAAGGAGATGAAAATACCGGTAGGCCTACTGAATTTTCGATTACTAATCGATATCCATCGAACCCGTTGGGGTATAGGATGGCTTCAAAATAATGTTTATGTACATTCCAATAAACAGTAGTTTGTCGATAATTCGAAATTCGACTCTCAAAGAGTATAAAGGGGGAAAATATGTTTTTTATAATCTTTGTACATCTAGAACCCACAGAGCTATCGTCGTGATCTTTACTTCAATCAGATACGTAAACAAATATTTAACAGAGGACTTCAAGAAGATTCGAAATTCTGTAATTAAGAGGATTAAAAGACGTGAATTGTTTTTTTCTGTTATTTTTACATAACTATCGAACCTGTCGAAGTGTTTTTTGCTTCAGAAGGATGTTTACGTAAAGACCGAAAATATATTTCATGATATTTCCAAATTCGACTCCAAAGATGTAAAAAAAACTGCAAAATATGATTTCGATTCGTGATCCATATATGTCGATATCACTGAATTTTCAGATATTGACGCGATTTTTGCTTAAGATTAATGATTATATAAATACTTGAAATGAAGTTGATTGATAATTCGAAATTTGACACCTAAGGGGGTGAAAAGTTGTGAATCTTGATGAAAGGTGTTTTTTTTCAAATAATCGTCTATATATGTATTTTAAAATCAACTGGCTATCGTTACGGTTACTACTTAAATTTAAGGGCGTTGGACTCGTAAAATTTCATTTCTTTGTATTTGTGCCAAACACTGTTCAAATTTTACACACCAGATAACACATAATTTCCCCAAATAAAAAAAAATTAGGCACCATAGTTTTTGCATAATCACTCATCAAAGTCACAAAATGGCCATTACGGTGTAGCCAAAATCAAAAAAAGTAATTAACTAATCATTACAAAATTACAGGAACTGAAAGTCAGTGCATCAATGCATTTTATGACATGTTTGACAAAAGTTAGTTTTGAAAATTTCAGTAGCAGCCGAAAGTCAAAGCTATGCAACAATTTACTCATTTTCATCCATTTTTAAAAAATACAAAAATTTATCGCTTTATGTTTACAAAAGTCTCTTGAAGTAACTAACATCGTTAAGTATCAATATAAATTGTCTTGTTTCTGTATGTTAATTATTTTTTATTATTTTGGTTGCACCGCAACTGCCATTTCGTGACTTTGATAGGTGATTATGCTAAAACTATGGGACCTATTTTTTTTTTATTTGGGGAAATGACATGTTATCTGATGTGTAAACGTTGAACAGTGTTTGGCACAAATATACAATTTTGAATTTTTACGGGTTCAACGTCCTTAACGCCCATACAATAGCATCAACTGTCTTTAATTGAGATGATTATCGCTTTATGATGAATACAGAAATGCCCTAAACAGATTTCAGAACTTTTCTAAATCCGAACTGTAAGAGCTGTGAAGTAAGGAAAATAGTTTTAAATTAATAGTAGATTACACTTTCACTTTCACTCAACGGGATGTCGTGATGATCACATTAATTGGATACGTATACAAATTTTCAACACGTAATGTTAGATTATGCAAAGTTCTATCACTAAAAATATGAATGAATGCAAAATTTGTTTTCATTTACCCCATTATATCTACGCAACCTGTTGAGATATTGAGATATGTTTTGCTTCAAAATGATTCTTAGGTAAATACGTAAAATAATTAGCTCAGTCTTTATTATGAGAAAATAACTCTCAAATAGCCCACCCGTTTTTTTTGGAGGGGGGATGTAGTCTTTGTAAATCTCTCAAAGCAGACGATCAAAAAAGCAAGAACAGCATTAGTGAAGTAATTTATAGGCAGTCAACATTTTGTAGTTATACCGTTACATATGGTTGTACAACCTGTATGTGGCCAGTGACTGAACATTTTAATTATTTTTAAATTACATTAAACGGTACGTATTGAGGGCACTGTCATCAATAATCGCCCTAGATGTAAATGAGTCATCACATGACTTACACTACTTATAACATACAAATGATCTCTCATATTCAATGTCTGTTTTAATATTACTGAGGACCGGGACTGTTTTTCATATAGGCAACTATAGTTACTTAGCCTGCTGCGTAAGCTCAACCTGCAGAGTAGTTATCCTAACACTTGATGGCCGAGCTGCTAACATGACGTACAAAGAGGGTATTCAGTTGAAGTAAATGTTCGATGTTACGAGTAATACACGCGGGCAATACCGCGGGCGGACTGCTACATTATGTTGTAAAATGATTGTTTGTTCGTCTTCTATGCGGTTCTATACCAGTAATACTACTGCGATGAAATTTCTGTTAACGACGAGGTAAAGGGACAGAACAGGATACCCAATAAGTTTAGTGAACAAATTATCTTTTTTGAGCTGTGTGTGCGCCCACGAAGGTTTCTACCAAAACAAATTATAGTTCGTGGGGAGGTGGGGGCAAAACGGGGTACAGTGGCAGAACGGAAAACTCCCAAAAAAATTTCAAAATGTTTTTAAAACGGTTATTAATGACCGTTAACATAATTTTGTCCCATTTATCACCTTTAAAACTTTTTTTTTTTTCAGAAATACTATAGCATTAAATTAAGAACCCCGCAAACGAAGTTGCGGGAACCAGCTGGTCTATCATATGAAATAATATTAATTTCATGATAGCTGTATGAACGACAATCATCCTTAGTTACACTTAATTGATATTCATATGGATTAAAACTGCGAGACCATGAAAAAACCATTGTTTCTGTTCACTATAATTTTCTGTTATTACTGACTGCTCTTAATATTTTGTAAGCTCGTGGTATGCCTCGAACAGTGGTTTGTGTATCTAATATGTTAAGAAAAATAAAATCTCGTATACGACCGTACTCATAGAGAGTGAACAAGTTAACATGGTACTGCGTATAAATGCATTTTCCGAGTTTTGAAAGCCTTTCAAGTGCGTTTCAATATTTTTCAGGAAATAATCAAAAGTAATGCATCGTTTCGTATTTAAAAATGACTGTATTTTCGGAAACAAAGTAATATACATTAATAAGTTTTCACGGTAATTTATAACTTAATCTGAGATGTTGGATGACTTCCAAAATACTAATGTCGAAGGCCAGGTTAATATTAAATTATGCTTACCTTTTGCCGACGCATCACATGACGAGCGAGATTATGTGATAGGAACGTGTTTCTCCACTTACCTGCAAAAATTACAAAAAAATTATTACTTACATTTTCAGGACGTATTAAAAGCAGAGTTTGGACACTTAACACTTTCAATTGCTACAACAAATGCTTAAAACAGTAAAATGTATTTTAACTCAATTGCGTCCGTCTATCTGACGGAAAGCCAAACGTGTTCTAGCGAGCATACAGTTTGGCATATGTGTATGTATTTGTACCGACAGTGATGTATCTTCAAGTACACTGACCTTATTCTATGCATAACTTGTCACATCAACACTGTTAGTTAAAAACATGGAAAATTAATAATAACTCAAGCTTCAGTGTCTGGACGTAACACCATTGCAAAACACCGACGCAAAACACAAGCATGAAAAAACAATAAATACGAAAAAATATTATAGAAAAGTCGTGATATGCAATGGTCAAATATATTGGAACCAAATGTAATTCCTAGTTGATATCTCGTAAGTGTCTACTAGACAATGGCCCAAAACCATATTGAGATACAAACAAAATATAATGTTCGTAGAAAGAGGAAACCAAATTAGACAAAACAACAGCATAGACGACCATAATGATATAAACAGTAGGTCTATTCTCTACCTTCATCTCTCGTAACGATCGTTAACTGTGACTGTCTTTCGAGAGCTACAGCGATTAAGATAGTTACTCGTGACTGTCTTTATACAGTATTTTCTAACACCTCTATTTATCATAACCTCAGTATTCTTGGCAACACTGTACGTTGTGCACTGAAAACCTTCATACATCATACTTAGTGACGTGTTGTAAATTTTCACAGCGTGATTTGATTTACTTATTGCATTAATTTTGTTAAAAATTATACATATTTTATATATTTTTGTTTTAAATTTCTGATTACAAGTTTTAACATAAACTTTATTCGGCTGCATTGCACTCGTCTCTTGTAGAAAGTTAGTAAACTACACGAACAAGAAATAGCAGCACGGCAACTGGATTAGTGTACTTTCGGCCACGAGACAGCAACACATGTGCTGTACCAATTGTGTCGAATGCGTAGGCAGTAGACGTTAATATACTCAGATCTATAGTTTAAGAAACGTTTTATATAGTTAAGGGAACATAATTATTTATTTCTGTTTCTTTCCCAATCATATTTCAGTCGGATTTACTCTCCAACGATGATGGTTGTAGACTTCAGCTTAAATATGTCAGCCATTTTCATGACCTTATTCTCGTAACAGCACTCTAGGACCCGATATTGATATAAAGATAGCCACGTGACTTTTAAAAGATAGTAACGACGCCATTTTTAGTTACAGAATACGAATTATTGCTGTAAGGATAGTTACCGAGTTGTATAAAGATGGTATATAAGACTGAAAAGTTACAGAATAGGCTCCCAGATGTTCACATGCCAGACGGTCTATAGTGTCGATTTCGATTCAGGATTGTTGTGTTTCAATAATATTTGAAAATATTTCAAAATACACGGAACACCATCGGTAGTTTGCTGCTAGCAATTCGATGTAATGAGGCAACCATCGTTAATACGAAGTTATTTGCAGTAGTAGATAGAGATTTTTTTCACTTTGATTACAGTAGATTCCGCTCTATCCCGGGCCGAAACAAAACGCTGTAAAGAATTGTCTCGCTTCTACATTGCTGGTAACTAATAGCACTTGTTCTAAATGCCTTTTACATTTATTTGAATATTATCTTACCGTATATATATATATATATATATATATATATATATATATATATATATATATATATATTCACGCACACGCATAGCGGCGCATACAAAATAAACCCAAAAGAAACATTTTTATTTTCATGTTTTTATTTTGTTTTTAATAATATTCCTTGTAGACATACTGCTCTCATTATACTGTCCCGTTCTGTTTTGAAGATCTTCAGCTGGGAAGTTATATAATTTAAATCTACCGTGGAAGATCTTGTCTTATACTATACTGTAAAAAAACTTCCTAAAATAACTAGCAAGTAATTAACCTAAATGCAATATGTATTGTGACCATACTTCCGCTTTGTAAAGACACACACTTTTACACTTGTCACAATAATAGTTTGGTAACTTCAGTATGTATTTGACTGTTTTATAAAAAAGGTTAGGAGACCTACCATAAATATCTGAGAAACAATTCTACCATACCTGCTTCCTTAGCGCTCCTATACGCACGTGTGGCAAATTTACAAAATATTTTTAGAGTGTATCTCCCTACAAACACTGACTGCGCATAAGTCACGTCGGCTACGGAATAGAGTTGAGGCAATAATAAAGTACAGCTGATAAGATGTAAGATAAGAAAAAACCTTGCATGATTCCCAACAAGCACCCGATCGCATACAAACATTTCGCAGAATGTATGTAGAACGTAAAATTTACCACCTGTATAAACTGCTGGTTGGTAGGACTTGACGCAACCTTTGCTGCAAGTTTGTGCCATTGTTGGCTGTCATTTTAATATATTATTATATTTCTAGGTTGCAATACATTTTATGTTACTAAGCGTACAAAACAAAGAATTTTTTACGAAAAGTTTTCAGTACTGGTAATTGCGATATTTTATCAAAACACGTTGTTAGACAACTTCAATGTCAACAATGGAATTAATTTTATCAACGCTGCTTACCACAATTTTAAATACAAATTATGTACCTCTCATTTTAAATAAAAAAAGCTGTAGGTTTACAACACGCGAAAGGATTTTTTTTTCAGTTACGTATTACATACATAAACTAATTAACATATTCATTCGTTAATGACAATAACATGTTTTTATTCTTAACATGTACTAAACACAAATAATATTTTGTGGCAGTGTATACTAGATTGAAATAAAAAGAAATATTTTTTTATTTTTCTCTGTTGCCAAGCTAATGAAGAGAGCGCTAAGGAAGTAGGTATGGTAGAATTGTTTCCCATACATCCACGGTAGTATTCCTGAACTATTTTATAGAACAGTCAAATGTATACTGAAGTTATCAGACTTGTATTGTAACAACTATGAAAATTTGCATATTTACAAGGCGGAATTATGTTAATTGTACCATATTGCGTTTAGGTTAATTACTTCCTAAAGATTTTAGAAAAATTTTACAGTGTATTTATGACTTAACAATAAAAAATCTAATCAACCTAATGACCATTCAAAGAAAGGAAATTTGTCCACGGGTAGTGACCTAAGTGGTAAATTAAATACAGACACAAATACAAATACAATATACATAACTTATAGTCGATGAAATACGTGCAGAGCTACTCTAAGATCATAATGTCCAGTGCTCAAATCTCCGACAAGTTTGCTTCTCGTCGGTCGCTGGTATTATGTTCTAAAAGCAATTTTCACGTAATTCACCCAGCGCATTGTCATATTTACATGAGGACAGAGGGGAAAATGGGCCCGGGGGGGGGGGCTTGGTTTCAGGTTCAATATATTTTATTCTTTTTGTTTGTTGCTTTTCGAGTAACTGATTTTTCCTTTTTTTAATTTTATATTCATTAAAGTTATACATCTTATTTTTTAAATGTTTAGCGAAGGGATTATTATCATCAATATACATAATTGTTTCCCCTCAGCTGTGTTTGCGTTCCTGTGACCATCTTTAAGGTTTGGGCCTTGCACGTATTTATGTTTACACTTTTAATTTTCCTGTATGAATACTATATTTATTAATGTGTACTACTTACCTTTGTTATTGACAAGTTTTAATCCAGTTTTACTCCCTTTTCACATGGTTAGCATGACCTTGTATTTTGATACAAAAGATTTCAAGTAAATATTTTTATCATTATTTATCTCAATTATTATAACAATGGAAATATCATAACCACAGTTTTATTTATTGAAACTATTTCCACTAAACGTCAAGAAAAATAGTAACTACGTAAGGTAGCATACAATTAGGTCGTAGTATACAATACAGTAGGTACGGAATGGTTGTAAGGTCAAAGACAAATATTCTAAAATACAATCCGCAAAGTTGAAATTATACATAAATACGGATAAAACATTTCAGCACAATATTTTCCAATAAGCAACTAAGTCGAGATGAAAGGTAAGTTCAGTATTAAGAGATGACTTTCGCAAAAAAAAAAGTATGGAAAAAATAGCAAGACAACACGAACGCAACATAATAACGAATATGAATTACGAACTATGTACTGGGTTTACAACACAGTTCCAACGAGTTGCAAGAAGAAATAATTGAATGAAAAGTACTTCAGCCTGAAATTAATATTTTAAAATTCTTAAAAGAGAAACACTGGGGTATTCAGAACTGTGAACTAAAATGTGAAGTAAATAGTTTATTGCAAAAGTCAGCACACAAAAAAAAAAAAAAAAAAAAAAAAAAAAAAAAAAAAAAAAAAAAAAAAAAAAAAAAAAAAAAAAAAAAAAAAAAAAAAAGAACAAAAAAGTACCAAAGGATGTCATCGAACATGTTACTTTAAAACAGTTAACAGCTTGTAAGTTTATAAAAAGTGCACTTTCGAAATGTAGGGACAGATTTTGATTTAAAGACAAACATTTACATGTTAAATAAATTCGTGTCGTATATAGATATGCGTTATTTTAACCAACATTGTCCCAACAGACGCTCTCCATCCAGAGAGATAGCCGGCCTTTTCAACCAAACACGTCAACAACTGGTTCAACGTATGTAGGCTACAGATAAGTCGTTGAGGTGAAAATACTGTTCAGCTCTGCCAAATTGTTGGAACTCAGTAAGAACATTTTAAAACAACATACGTACTGTACTCATACGCAATGTTTTGACATAATGCTATTAACCTTATGTTGCGCTCTAATGCTACTTTGAGTTTGCAACTGTTAAAACCTCACAGTGGTCACTAATTGCTTCATTAAAGGAAACATTTGCTAGCAAGCTACACACTTCAACCGGAGAGTAGAATACTTTCAAAGGAAATGTGAAGAATTTAAAAACAATTAAAAAGGGGGAAAAAGGAGGGAACACATAAAAACTCAACAAAAGTCAATACATCACCAAGATATGAACCCGCAACCTCATAGTCAAACTCAACAGCTCAGCGAATTCGTCTCCAAGATTCATGTGTATGAAATATGCTTTGATAATTACTATGTCATATTTGCATACAACAACTAAATTTCAAATTTTGTTTGGTCTTGAAATACACATCGATGGCCAAGTTCAAAAGGAAAACAACTAAAAATTACCAGTTTTTAGTAAAATGCATAACGAAAAATTCCCGTTTCGCCGAAAAAAAAAAATAATTGATACATTTGGTGGTGTTAATTTGAAGCAAAAGTACAGAAGAAACTGTTTAAGGTGTTAATAATGTATACAGTCTGCCTTTGCTGAAATTGTCACACTTTAAATTAAGATAAATCCCAATTTCTAGAACTTTACTCGCAATCAGAATAAAGTGCCGCGTTATTAAATCAAGGGAATTTACGTGTTGGTTATATTTTTAAGTGCGTAGAGTGCATTTATATCTATGTGTTTATGAGCCAAACTAAAAAATGCAATGTTTTAAGTTGTTTGCCTTTTGAACAGTACGGTGCCCCACTACCTGTGTTGCAGCAGCTGTGTTCAAGACTCACAGTCAGAGACTTCGATTATGTTGGCCAATATGATGTTCAGTGCTACTGTTTCGCACACAAACTCCAGATATAACCAAAATTACTGCAACCATATGTGGCATATCGATTTCTATTATGTGTACACACCATTATTATCGCCCATGTTGCAATGTTTATATTAATAAGAAGTGTTAATATCGAAATCGAGTGGTCTGTAAAATTTAGCACAGCCTTATAAAGTGCTCACTTTTACGTGAAAATTATGGTATACATAGCAAAATCTCAGTACAGTAGGTCCTGCCATGTACGAAATTTACATTTTACGATTTTACGTCCAATTTCCATATTCATCTGTTTTAAGATTTCTTTTCCTGGGAAAGGCCCCTAATGTGCTGAAATCTCTTGAACGAAATCGTAAAACAACATACGAATATAATGTAAACATGTGTAAAACTGCTGACAAAGAAGGAAGTTTGAGAAAATAAAGTGGAAAAACAGAAGCTGATTACTCTTTAATCGGTACCCTAACAAAAAATGTACAAAACTTACGAAGTATAAGAGTAAGGTAGGGTTCGTACTCAAGGAAATCAGAATTCGAGTCCCTGCCCAGCCATCCAGATTTCAGCATTCCAAGGTTTTCCGAAAAACACTATAAAAGTACTGAGATAGCACCTTGATGCAACTTCTTACCGAATTCTCCCCTAATCCAAGTGATCTGCTCTTTGTAATTTTACAGATCAATTCATTGTTGTAACTAGTTTTGAAGAAAAATATTCAGATTCGCTATTAATTCATCAACCCGACCATACATTTGCATAATTTCAAAGAATTAACTATAAATTTCAAACCCTATGATTTATAATAATTAAATAAAAAAGCATTAAAACATGGGATAGGGTGACGAAGACTATTTTATTTCACAGGGAACACAATTTTAATCAAAATTTAGAATATTAGTTCCTAAAAACATAAAAATTTATTTTAAAATACTTTCGATTATCACGAGAACCTATTTGTATAGCACGGCTGAAAATTTTCCGATAATAGTATAATCTAAGGGTTTTTGCTTGTCAAATCATTAATTTTATTATTGTGTAAATATTGAGTACAGAACAATACCCGCTATAGAGTCAGTTATTTGTCAGCAACTGTTAAACACATTTCTAGCGACTGAGAGTTTTAACGGTATTTTTTTAAAATGAATTTTTACTTTAAAATTGTAAACAATACGAAGAACGAATCATTGCGATTCTCAAGAAATGGAATTTCGCACCCCTCAAGACTGCACTCTTAGTGATTTAGAAAACGGTAGCAAGAATGCAGACATCGTACTGCAGTGCTCAAAGATAGACCTGTCTCGGTATTGTTGCAGCACCGAGAACATCAAACAAGAAGTAGCCTACAGTGTGAACGAGTAAAAAGTGGTTAAGTTTTGTGCGCTTGAGCATTTATGCAGTTATCACGTGATTAACGACTAATATCACTCGTCATGTTACTTGAATATTCTTTTCTTCCTTGTTTATGAATTTACTAAGATTTACACTTAAATCTCACTACATAAGAGTAGCTAGTTCCAGCACCTTGCACTACGCACATTGTATACACGAACAAGTAAAGCGTAGTTGTTGAAGAATCTTTGTATAATACATAATTTAAGGTAGTAGATATCTCAAGCCGTTTAACTAAAACCAAATAACACCTAATAAGTATAAATAGTAAGACAATTTTAGCAATCCCTCTGACAATGCACTTACGATACAAAAAAATATATTTCCTGCATTAAAGGATATATAACCTATTAATAAACATCAGCAGCGGAATTAAAGAGAAAGAGATACGGGAGAACACCGTCCGATGAAACGATGCGTCAAACGACCAACGTCCGCCATTGTGAAAGTCGGGAACGTCGCCATTAGGAATCTAATCCGGATGATCACCTCGGCATCTGGGCAAAGGCTTATTGGGGGTAGTACCTAGAAGAACCATTTAATATTTACATGATTCTTCCGAAATATTTTACCATCAAATGCAACCACGGAAAGTGATAATTCCGTGCGTATTTTAATTTTCTTATTATTGAGCTTTCAAAATGCCATATTTCCAAACACAGCCATAAACACTGAAAACATGTTTTTATTGACAATGACGTAATTGGACAGTTGTTTTTGTTTGCCGTCCGCCCGTCAGATATTATAGTAGGTTTCGTAATTTTACACTGACTTTAAAAACTTGACAAATTTAATGGACCAGGTTACTTAAAAGCTAACTCGTAAATTTTGCTCGTTGCAAATGCATGCACCGTTGCAGTAGAAGATTTTCTTAGTTAATAACGAATATTTCACTGGTACTGAGTTAAGAGTTAAGAGGAGTGAAGACAGCAAGGTAGTTGTCGCACCCGGCGATGTTTAAATGGTAGGTTTAAGTTTATGTCAGTTTAATTCAAACTCAGGTGTGATGATAACTTACTACGAATTCATTTTATTGTGTCAAATCCGCTCAAGAATAATACATTATGGTTTGCAAAGCCAACCGTACGAAGGTCGCATGCATCCAAAAAGTGAACCTACCGAGCTAACAGTTTTAATGCGTTTAAGGCAAGCTCATTAGTTTCTGCTGTTTTTGTGATAAATGTTTTTCTTAATCTTGAACGAGAGCAGATAACAAAAAAATGTCTGGCAGTTTTGTTTGACATTATTTTTGCCACGATAAATAATTATATCAAAGCAAGAAATTATACGGTTTCAACATAAAAGTTCACTAAACCAGAATTAAGTTAATTACATAACTAGATAAAACCATAGTATTTACTGCCTTGACAAAATCAGCGAACATGGAGAAGACGATTTTAAACAAAACTACCAGACAGATTTTTGATATCTGCTCTCATTTAGGCGTAAAAATTAATATTGCAAAAATGTACAAACCAGAGAGCGTGGTCTTAAGCCAACTGTTAGCTCTTACAGACTGGTGATCTAGCGATCCGATTGCGCGAGTTGGGAAAATAATACAGCACTTTAATTTATATATTGAAAACAAGATTTCTCCCCAATTATTGTTACGTTTCTTGTGAGCGACCGTGAAATAGTCTGCAGTAGTGCTGCCGTCGTTTGACACATTTCGCAAACCCCGCCCAACACTTGAATTATCGGCCATTCACAAGTGTCTTGAACCCGCCTATTGGCTAAGCCATTTCTACAGGTGGGTATAGCCACGCAGTGGAACAACAAAAACACAATAAATTCGAGACTTGGTTGCAACTTTTTAAAATAAAAGAACTTATTTATTTTATGCTTACCGTGCCATGCGGAACACAACACACTAAAAAAACATCGCACACATAAACTGTACTTTTGTCGCTAACGGTATTCCGTCCTGTATTGTCACACGGCGTAAATATTGTATTAGTAATACATTTAATCGTATTGCTGTACAAATTAGTTACTATACACAGTTATAACTATTTTGAGTCACAGCCATACCCTTTCTTACTACACAAAGAACTGGATTTAATAACGCAATTTCGAGAACTAAACGTAAGTTGCTGTAGAATTACGAGTAAACATACATGCAATAACAAGTCCAATGACGTCACAGGGACATCAACATGGCGACACTAGTTTTTAACGAAATAAACATTATTTTTATTTACGTTTTTATCGAGTTATACTGACGCAAATAAAGAAAGTGTGGTACCGTTACTCATTAAATTAAACGTACTTTTAAATAAACATAGAATTAAATAAAGTAATATCCCCATTGAATACTTCAGCATTTGTGTTTACATTTTCAACATTTGAATTTTGAAGGTTATTTTTCAGTAGACAAAAACGTAATTCTACAGCAATTACAGTTTGAAAAAAATTAATAGTTTTTTTTCAAAACGAAAGTCTTCTGTTATAATTTATTATGTATTTTCTATAAGACATTTGCTACATAAATAGTTAAAAAATATGGTCTAATTATTTGAACATTTACCTACTTGAAAAAGTTTTTCGAAATACATTTAAGGTGTATTAGTTTTTCATGAAATTTCAAGACAGCCTAATAAAACAATACTTAAAAATGAACACGTATCATAGTTACATACAGGCCTTCATAGAGACGTTCTTTGCAAACAAACGACTATTTAGATTTTGACTTACTTTGACATTAGGTTTTCAGTTTTCCGAAAACGTAAAAGTCGAGACTGCAAGACTGCTTGACTTCATCTTTGCCGACTACCTTGTGCACGACTCTATTGCAAGCCGTGTATTAAAAGCTGTCGTAAAGTAAAGTGTTAATTAAATGAAAATTGTTCAATTGTGTAACCGTATTAAGGATACCCACCTGTGGAAAAAATCATAACTTAATGATTGTATGAAATAGGGACAGTTTTATAGGCGTTACTTAGGTGTACATTTTCCTCTTATAGAAAAAATTAGCTCAGTCATTTTCCAGTAATGGCTTATCAAAGACAAAATATGAATGGTTTTTCTTCATTCCCAACGTGAAAACCAACGGACGCAATGAAATGAAGAAATTAGATTTAAGACTAATCGGATTGAAGTATACGAAAACCCTTTAAAATTTTTTTTTACATATTAACAAATGCTGAAAGTATCAAAAAAATTCTAAATTTCATAAGCTCGTTTCTTTAAATACAACAATATTTTGAAATGGGTTTTTATGTACTCAAACTCATAGCCCCCGACACGTAGTTTCGTTGCGAATTATTTCATATTGTTATGTTTATTGTTTTTTCGTGGTGTGCATGAAGTAAAACATGCAAGTTTTGTCGTTGAAATGAGATTATGCTAAACTAACATGATTTCATACAAATATGATATTAAGATTTGTTGCCACTTGGCAGACTTGAGAGAGGACAGGTGTCAGACGACAGAGAGAGTGTGCAGGTTACTGATGGTTGTCAAGACAGTACCGTATCTCCGGGCCGACGACGACAGTCCAGCGATCCTTGGCTCTTCGGCGAGTGACGCGCCTTCTGGAGGCGTGCCTGCCGAGGGCTGCACTGACCTCGTCCTCCAGGAAGCCAGGATCCGTCACCCTCAGCAGGTCCATGGCTGTCCTCTTGTTTCAGTCACACGTTGCTTCACCGCGCCACTCCCGACTACAGTTCCTTGTCGCGCGAGCCACCCTCGCGTCACATTCCTCCAGCAGCGAGTGTTCGCGAGCACGGGCCAGCTACACACCTTACCTCTGCAGCAGCTCTACTAACCTATGTGACGAGAGCGACATTACAGAACTACAGACTTCCAACAACTACTCTGCAGTAACATTCGATGATATAAACTTTTAAGATTATCTGACGATTAAAAGAAATATTTCAAAGGGATGCAAACAACTAGAAGCATTCCAACATTAACGCTGCCTTCTACCTAACACACAAATATTATTCCCGAAGGCTACAACTCATGCGAGTAAGCTAATTTGTATAAAAATTCCTAGCGACAAGGTGTGCATTGATGATTTCCGGCATGTTAAATGCGTGCAAAACTAGAAACAATCGCTGCTTATAGTCGCAACCGAGTGGCAAGACTAAGCAGCTGTTTAAAAAAACTCACTTCTATAAAGTTAATATAAATCTAGAGTTTCTTCTACCGAAGAGCGCTAAAAAGTACTTTCCTAAGGGCGCGGTTGCAGCACATGAAGTATCATTTCCGGTCCAGCTGTTCTCATGTGTTTCGCTTTGTCACTTAACTTGAATACTGTAGTTAGAATCCGACAATTTCCCTTTTTCTCATCCATTTGTCTTGTCGACTCTATCTATTATGACCTTATTGTCAACAACGAGACGTTTAGCGCTATCTACATAACTGTAATAATTAATGTGATTTAATTTTTCAACCGACTGAAATAAATGCGCGTCGGCTAATTCGTTATATATACTTCACAGAATAAACAACATAAAAAATTCATCAAAAATACAACAGCTCTGACAAGTAATTAATTGATCGTGAAGTAACGTTAATCCCCAAGTATAAGTTTAATATTAAAATCAAATATTTTGAACGGTTCATTTACGTGACGGGGGTAGGTACAAACAGTAAACCTTCTGTCGGTTCCCAGACTGAAAATTTCTGTGGCCAGACTTAAACCTTACCTTACGCATGGGAAATATGATGTTAAATAGGGCCTGTTATACAATGAAACGTGCCAGCGCGATAAACCTTACAACTTATTTTACCTATTTCGTTACCTGTGTTTGATATTTGCATAAACACGCAGCTAGTGTATTCTTACTTTTTGTAATTACATACAAACTGGCTAGCAATCTTCTCAATACTAACTACAACTCATAATGACGCCTTCCTCAATTTAAAACAATAATATATTTTTCCAACATACATACATTTTCTAACTGATTGATACCATGATAAGTGTAACCGAAATAATGGACTTTAATTTTAGAAAGTTAGTGGAATAATTCAGTTTTTCGGACAACTTCACAATCACGCTCCGAAAAATGGTAAACAGGAATAATTGTTTCAGAAATATGTCTAGTTAATCTTCCGAAGATACCGCAAACATTCTTGTTTATTTACTTGCAAGAAAAGAGGGTACGACGCTTAAGAATTCGTAGAGAGAAAAAAAATGTCCGAACGCGTGAAAAATGACTCAAATAAACTCTGTCGTGTAGCCTGGAAACACTCCAAAGCACAAAAATAAATAATTCACAAGCTTCAACGAAAATTCCCTCGTGTCACTTTGAAAGTATAGGAACTACCGCAGATATCTTCACCTCGCTTTTCCTCGAAGGGGAAAATGTCAGGCATGATATTCTCGTTGGTATACCGATATATCGATATTATTTATATTTTGTTACGTTTTGCCCGTGAAATACATGTAAACTGTCAGCCGTGCATGCGACTCCACGTGCTATGAATGGAAGAAACAGCTTTGCTTAACGAGATATTCCAGTTTGCAGAGATTTTTGTAAACGGTGAAGGTGTCAAGAGTCCATCAGGGTTAAGCACGTCGATCTGGCCCGGCTGCAGGACATACGTGGACACAAACAGTATTTCAGCCAACCCTACCAAACGTAAGAGTGGATGTATTGCAGCTATGTATCAACGGCACCCGGGTCGTTTATAAAGATGGAGCGACGTGTGGCTGATCGGACGACAGAGGACGGTACATCCACGACGACGGGCACGGCACGAGGACGCAGAACTCCTCCACGAACACGACGACGACGACAACTGCAGCAATGAGGCTCCCGCACGTCGCATTGTCTTGTCGCGTGTGGTGGTGGGGAGGCTTGTTTACCGCTGATGTTTGCCCTGGCAGGTCGCCGCTGCAGCACTGTCGCCGTACACAGCTGGGGAACCACGCTGACTGTGCCTCGCTCTCCACGCTCGATACGCTCTCATCCATATACTCACAACACACATCCACCAGCTTACCGCAGCGCATGCGCCTAGCACGATGACGCTAGCCGCATAACAAAGCTATTTCACTAGAGTCTATAGGTCTGCTGCCACGGGTTCCTATTTCAGAATACTACTTTACAAATCCTCATAGAGAGAGTAGACACCATAAAACAAATATTGGCTATAAATGTATTCAAACAAAAAAAACTTTGGGTGATCACGACTTAAAGACATTTTCTTGAAGACTGTATGTAACTAGAATTACATATATATATATATATATATATATATATATATATATATATATATATATATATATATATATATA
>PNEQ01042315.1:0-24321 GCA_003012365.1 Medauroidea extradentata | reverse complement strand
TAAATAGGAGCCCGTGTTCTCAAGAGAGGTCTTTGATTTATGAAAGTAAGCGTTTAGTTTACGTACGTGTTATCGCTCGTTGGAAAGTAATCAACGAATTTAAACAGAATTTTTACAAGCAATGTACGAAATGTACAGTCGTGTTTGTATGTTATTGTTTAAACATTTTACAATCCGATGTCAATTAATTAATAAAAAGTAACAAATATAATAAAATCGTCGAATTAATATCAGTTGGTTGTATCTTTACCGAGGAAAAAGAGTACAAAAATAAAATAACGGCACAGTCACAACTGTATGTGTTGGCTACTGTTTTCTGTAATATGTAATAGCGTTCCCATTTACAATGATCTGTAATCGTAACGCAGAGAGGGTGATTTACTGGATCTGAGTGCGCGCATGCATGTAGACCCACTGTTGCAACATCTCTCAGCGTAAGGAGCTCATCTTGCATCCACTTTGTCGTCGAAAGAACGTTCTACTTTCAGATTTGTACTACCTCGTGGTGAGATTCTAAGAATAATTTATTAAAAATATTTCCTTCATTTTTATTCACGATCTTCAAGGCGACAATAAGGCTGAAAGGGGCTGCGAACGTGCAAGAGTGCTACAAACCACTTTCGAATGACCATTGACACTAGCAAAGTCAACACACGAATCAAATAAACTTATACCGTAACACAAAACGTTTACGAAACTTAAGAGCCCGTCCCTTATATAATTAATGGTGGTTCCACGTAATTCTGTACATAGTCGTAAGTTTACGCAGAACACATTATGAGTTTGGTCTACCCAAAAGTCACTGATTTCGGTATACAACTTTTTGATTATTACAATGACGACAAGTGGATTTCGCATATCAGGAGAAAGTTAAGTAAAAAATTTTAAAAAACCACAATATTTGTTACTAAATAAGATATTTTTACCAGCCTCCATATATCACTTACTGAGTTTACATTCCGAGATGACTCTCGGCCAAGATCAACAACGCAAGCATTGTTCTTAAATCCTACAGTAAAATAAAAGGTTAAAAAAAAGTCAGATGTTCCTTTTTGTGATGTGTCTGTGGCTATTTGTGTCAAATAGAAACGAAATTTTTTTCCGATGGAGTTTGACTGACGACGGTGAGTTGTGCTCTAACCTGGGTTTTCTTTCATGGAATAATCATAAGTAACAACGTGATATAATATGCGAGATGTTAAGATGATTCGGTGCAGAAGGAAATGCAGCAGGAAACTGTCCACGTGATCACAGTGTAAACTAAGCAACTGCGGCAGATTCCGGGTTCTGGAAGCGTGTTGATGACGCACTGAGAACTTCATTCATTCATACATGATAAGTCCGCCTTCAAGTTCTAGTATACTGCGCAGTGCGCATAACACTTCCTGATAACAGCTGCACAACTATCTACATTACAAGTTCCTACATCACCTTGATTCATATCTTAGAGACTATAGGTTTTATTCATTCATCGGTAGTTTGTGCGTTTATGCATACATCAGTAAATTAAAAGTTAGAGAATACAATTTATATGCCAAGAAATCGTGTTAAAATCTTTATACATTTTTGTATGGTTATATATTCGCGATAGTTTGTACGTACATTAAAAGAAAACCATTTCAACGATAAAAATAATCGTACGTTTTAGCTTTCCAGAGAAAAATCCACACATTCATGTGTAACCATAATAGTAGGCTTTTAACGTACCTAATAAAGTCCCAACGTTGCATATCTTATTTACATAGTACGGGGAAAAAAATTAAGAACTTCACGTTCGGCTCAGACTACTAATGTTTCCTTCGATTAATGTATTCTGCATTAAAACGAGCTACGGAACTACCTGACGCCAATTCTTACTCTAATATTCGTCAGCATTTTTTAGTTAAGTGACGGAAAATATGAAGATTAAAAAAAAAAGACAAAGACTTCATCAATTTGTGAAGGTAACATTTCTTGTAACATTCATTAAGTATGAGGCATGATTTCACGCCGAATTGTTTTAAACGCTTTAATGTCAGTTTGAAAAAAAAATAACAATCTTGGAAAGTTGTTAATGTATTAATAAAAAATTAAACTATGTATAAAATTATTAAATAGTTAATAACGATATTTGGTAAATTGAACCTTTTGTAATTGATATTACAAACAATGTTTGTAAAGACGTACAAATTACGGTGTAAACGATTTTCCTATTGTAAAGTCATTTAAAAAATGCCTACCAGCAATAAATAGCCCATAAGCACAAGTTATGGAAAATTTCATGTCTGTTCTTTAAAAATAGGAATACAATTTATTTATCTCTATGCATAAAATAGCTAGTTCACAGTTTATTTCAATCATAGATAAAATATTTAAGATGTATTTATATAATTTCCTGCTAATTATAAATAACACAACATTCACAATTTTACTGACATGTCATTGCGTTTACAATCAGTTTCATACATCAAAAATACGAAGAAAAAAATTACTCAAACTTTAAGAATAAGTGAAATGTCTGTAAAATGGGTTTGAAACGGGAAAATTCTATCATATTCATACTACATTACATTTTTCATCAAAACGAAAAATCGTCCTCAATAGGGCTTACCGTTTTATAATTACCAACTGTTAAATTCAGCTGAGACCATATTTAACTGAAGTTGTTAATTTATACAAAATGTAGACCTACTGCTTGTCAATAATAATTAGGAACACTTGAACTAATTTCAACCGTATCTCTGTGAGTAAAGGAGGACTACATACATTCTGTAGTGATTTTCAGTTCTAGGTCCAAAAGATTTAATGCAAAAGGGTCCGTTATATGCAGACTTATTTGGCCAGATAGATTTTATTATACTGTTATTTTTGTACCTTATAAAATAAATCGAAATTTGGTTTGAAGAGTATAACTATTATTTTGTGAGAATATTTGCGTTCTTCTATATTTTAATAATTGTGCTGACAATTACAGCACATTTTGATGAAGCGACAAACTAATAAACACCTCGTAAATTTAATTAGAAGTAAATGGGTAAGGAGCGTATTAATATTTTCGCAATGCTAAAAATGTTACAGTTAAAATATTCCTATGCACTGCAGACTAAATTGATGTGTATGATATTACACATCCATACGAAGTTGGTTCTTAGGCAATGTTTGACAAATATTTATACCTCTTGTTTGATGAAAAGCTGTAAAATTTTTAACTATATCTTAATGTAATTAGCAAGCTAGGCTGCAAAATTAAGTCATATTTCATAACTGTTTTCGAATGACATTACCACGATATGTAATATTTGCTTGTTTTCAATTTAACTTTTCAAGAAATACATGCTTTAAAATAGCACAATTCTTCTCAGAATTCGAAATATTGAGTAGTTATTTTTCACACTAATAAGTGCTTTGTATTCGGTTGACACTTAATCAAAAATATGTACTTAAAATTTTATCTCACTGCGCAGAAGTTAAGAAACGCATGGCATTGCTGATGCTTCTTCAAAAAATCTATGAATCATTACTTGGTAATAGAGATCAAGTAAATATATGTATCGTCTGTAGTCACTTAAATTAATATTGACGCTGTTCAACCTTGGCCTGTGCTAAAATATTGCCTCCACCGCTAAGTGTCAATAAGTATTTCGTGTGTATTCTTACACGTCCAAATTACACGTGTCCTCGCACCACTTGGCAGAAGCAGGGCAAAGTTCTGCCAACTAATACGAACGATAACATCGTCAGCCTGTCCTTGCTGAAGCTGGCGTTGTGTACTATCTGTTTCGCTGGAAGTAAACAACCAACCATGTGACCACAACAGTTCAAATAGCTCGACAGCCTGAGATAATAATTTTAATCTTATGACATCAAAAAATTAAACTAAAAATTAGACAAAGTAAACACATTTTCTGGCGCAATGAAGCCATACGTGAATCTTACGTAAGCCTGCAAGGTAATGATGAAATTATACTGTACTCATTTGGTGGATGAAAATGACGCAATTACCACTGTCAGAGTAACTTGTAAGCGATAACATACGAACGCAGTGCAACAAAGGAAAGTCATATTTACAACAGTAATGGTGTCGAACAGTGCATGTGTTTTATCCTGCCACTGGGTGATTCAGATGGAGTTTCCTTGCTATTACGCTAACAATTCCCAATTACTTAAAAATAACGACTATAAATTTATTTGATCAAATAGTCATCATGCACGCGATAATTCTCCATTAAAACAAATTGCTCGCAACTGCATATACCTGACACTACACGACGTCGTAAAAATAAAGAAATACATTAAATTCTGAAATTGGTTTTGAAAATTATAGTTTCGTGCTCCTACAGTGTATTTTTGTAGTATTACATAGGAAGTCCTCGATGATACTCGTTGTCATAAGAAACCTTCGGATAACTAATAACTTTTCCTGGGTAAAAGACATAACTTTACAGGAAAAACATCTGTAGTTACAGAAAACGTTTCTTCTGTAAACAATAAATCAAAAGAGCTCCTATGTAAAAAGTGCAATAATAATACACCGTAAGGCAGAGATGTGAAGGAAATGGCGGCTTAGACAGCGTTAATGCATACAGAGTTAGAGCATACGTTTAAGGGGCCCGCCTCGTTGCCATAAAAACACACTGCAGCGTGTTTGAAGAAAACGTTTTACACCGAAACTAATACACGTATGTTCACGCCGTTTCTCTACGAAAAGAACACACACTTCAGACGACTGCCCTTAAGTACTTTCAAGGCAACACACGTATTAGAAATCCCCTTTTAGGGCACGTCAAAATGGGTCAAAACTGGATTTTCAGGCTGCTATAGCGGAAAATTTACTAGCCGAATACATGTAAAACCATTTAAGGGTAGTGTATTGGTCTTTAGTGAAGTGATTTCTTAAATAAAACAATAGGGTCACCACTTAAAGTCTCATAGGAAATTTTTTTTTTCGCGAAGACTGCACGCCTTAAGCGTAGAGGCGATGCACCGTTGTATGGCCCATACGACGTCGCTCTTAGCACCATACCTCACTCACACAAACACATTTGCCACGAGACGGGGCCCTTAAGAGGTGAGTAACAGCCACAGCAGTGTTGAAGCAAAGGAACGCGGAGTCGACGCTACGGAGGCGAGGTCACCAGACGACAGGCACACCACGAAGAAGCACACGCCACGCGAAGACGGGCCGGCCCACGCGGAAGAAGACGTGAACCACACTTGCAGCAGTGGTATCGACACGGTCACCACTTCCTAACTGCTGAGTAGTGTTGGTCACGCTGGCGAGGGAGGGCACAGTGGCGCTCTGGGCGGCAGCTAGGGCAAGCTGCGTGCCACGACGCCGCTCGCCGCCGCCGGCTAAAAACAACGCGACAGCCGCCCCGCGGGGACACCGCGACCACGCCAAGGTGCAAGAACGAGGGACACGACTATCATGTCCAGGGCCGCCGACAATGTCAAACAACTGAGCGCAGAAGCGGCAAATATATAGTGACCCTGTGTCGGTCGTATTTTATAACGGCCTTATTAGTAGAGATGAAGGTATACCGCCTAAATTTTTTGTGTCAACATAGCACTGAAAACACTGCAGTTTCTTGCAACAAGTATGATAGGGTAATATACGTCTGGCACAACGTAGCTCTCTGCAGACCAATAAAACGATAGCTGGATTCTTATTGGTTCAGTCGAATAGAGTAACAGCTTCAAGTACAAGCGAAAGCCAGTAATCTTCTAGTAAGCTGAACGCACGTTGAAAACCAGCAAACAAGTTTTCTCGCGATAAACCATCATCTCTACCTATGAGTCGTCTGGTGCTTTTATGCTGGTGTTTTTGTATGTATTGACATTCTGTTTTCTGCTTTGTTTAGATAACGTCTGCCCAAAGAAAAAGCGTCGTCGGATTCGGAATGTGACGACTCGATTGTTAGCAAAAAATCCACGTTGTTGGTCTTCGGTCTTCGCAAGTTATATCGTGTAGAATATTTTATTTCGGCAGTTGGTATGGTGGCCGAGTTAAGTACGTAGCGACATGTACTTGAGAATAACTGTATTAATGATAATTCTAACAAAAATTCCGAAGTTTTTTTTTTTTACATTTTTTCAAGTATTGACTACGGAGCGTAATTTGCACCTGGCGACTCATAGGTGATACATCCGGTATACGGCAATGTGTAATATCTGAAGAATGTTAATGGGAGTAAGTTGCAAACTTTGCAAGATGATTTCTTGTAAAAAAAGAGGTAACGTTATATAATGCAATTGTCTCCTTAATTTTGTCTATTTTAACAAATGCTGGCTTTCAAGTTAAATTTTAAATCCCAAATTTCGCCCTTAAAATTTGCGCTGGCCAAAAACTTATGTTGCGTTATGTTTACTTAGTTTCTTATAAGGAATCATTTCGCAAAGTTTGTAACAGACTTTCATTAGAAACGTATGTGCACGTAAACATCCAAAGAATTTTTTTTTAAACATAATAGTACTAGACGGTTGACAGGAAAACCCCAAAATTTGTAGATGGTGGAGGGGGAGTTATTTCGAATAGTTCGAGGCCCCGAGGACCTGCATAGAGGCTCGGGATACCTGCCGATATAATTAATAATGTCCCGTCTGTGAGATAAAGATGTAATGAAAGTCTGATAGGTCAGTCTCGTCTTGTCGACAGGAAACGAGAATGGAATCGGCCATGGTCTGTAATCAGCGACCACCACAGCATTCGCTTGGAGTGATTTCGGAAAATCATGGGAAACCTAACTTTTGATGCCCGAAACGGGAATCGAACCCGCGGATGAAAGTCCAGGTACCACTTCGCTTTGAAAGTGGACGCAGAAAAGTGAAAGAACGCTGTAGTACTGTGGCATTCCGTTGAAACACAATTGCCACTAGCAACAACCGTCGCATTCAAGACCATAAATTCTTAACACGATCACGGCTATGTGGGAGCCATGCCAACGGAATTCAAGTCCGTCTGATACAACTATATCATTGGTATGCCTGTATGAAAGGCGCTACTTACCTCAAAGCCTTAGCGATAACAAGGATAGAGGGATTTACATGATTATTTATATTCAGTGGTGCTCAGTCACCTAGCACGCTGTTGCCTTACGGACGAACACTATTTTCTACAGTGGGAAAAGGAATATATTGCTACATAAAAAAAGTATACTTGAATTTTTTTTCTAATTTACAGTCAGTTTTCAGAGTGTTGCAAAACAACTTAAAAGTTCCTATAGCAATGCAGGCAGCACCGAGAAGAGCAGAATAGTGTTGACAAGTATAGTACCACACCGAATATTATTCAATAATATTAATTCCGTACACTTGCTCCCGCAAGGACTCTGTCGTAGGTACTATAGATTAACTACAAGAATTCTCGTGCAATTATACTGCACGACAACTTATTGAAAGATCCTATTGTTATTTATATCAAGCAGTTTACCAAAAATAAATCATATGCTTTGTCGAAGCGAAATTTTTGATAATACAATTAAAATTAATGTTATGGCTCAAAAACTGAAGATACAATAAAATTGTCCAACACTCCCCCTCAATTAAGACACAAAAGTTAAGCAACGAAATTCACTATGCACTTAAATTAAAACTTTTATAATTTACGTTACAGTTTTTATGAAGGAAGATTACAAAAAGTATGACTGTGATATGTAATGTGTGGTAATAACAAACAGGCACGTTTTAAGTGTTGTCACGCCTATTACACATATAACATAAAATAGAAGTTAGCTATTTGCGCTAATTTTGCGACAGAGGGCTTCCTACATAGGTCTATTTCATTTGATGGATCTGTACCAGACTTGGCAGGGACTCCTTTCAACTTTGAATTAAAACTGTGAACCAAAAATTATCTGTTACCCCCCTTTACAAGAAATCATGAAGATTAACAAAGGCTCCTGATATCTTATTTACGACTTCAACTATTTATAAATTATTAATTCAATTACCTGGTTTAAAACAGTAATTATTCATAATTATTTTATTAAAATACGGTGCTTCATTAAAGAATACCTAATATAATTTTACTAATTCAATTTACAGTTCTATATTAAAACCATAAAAAAACATTACAATTAGGTAACGTCGAGTAGTTTTACTAGAGTAATAACAACAATAATAATACAAAGGCAAATACAAAAATACAACATTCGTGTTTTTTTATAACATGGCCGAATCCTTTATTAAATTCGAATGTAAGAATTCCTTATCTTGCTTTGAAACGATGTAGGACTAATTAGAACAGAATTACGCTGTTAATACAACACTTAATTGCCAGCTTCAGCATAACTTAACATAGCCAACAGTATACACGACCTCTCATCTAAGCGCTTCTTGAAAAGCCTCGAATAGGAACTTTATTTAAAATTGAAACTTTTACTTTGGAAATTTCCCGTGCCATATTTTTCAGGAGGTTTGCATTACAAACGAAGCGTCCAGTCGGTAATCAGTAGGCCCCCTAACAATTTCTTTGCCTCGAAAGTAATGTTACAAATTTTGTAATATAATTTTCGTTTATACACCGTGAACTAGATTTAACATATTTCACACCTGTACTATTATGTGATTGAATGAATAAGATTCAACCAACAAATACGTCAAAACTGATTTAAGTGCTTCTTACAAATTTGTCCTACTAACAACTTCAAATGTTCCGTAAAAACGTAAATGCAATTTTGATTCTTGTGTGATTAAGAGTTCGTATCTCTTACCAAGCTGAATGTTTCTTAACTTATTTCTGACTCAAGATTTAAGCTAGATATATTTTTTAAAATGGTAATATAGTTTTAGGAAGATGCTGTAATTTCGATTATGAACATATGATTAAATCTTCATAAATGAAGCCCACTCATGAAACACTTCAAAATATATTAGGTTTTAAGTAAAAATGATTTCTCTCCTTTGCATAATAACGTTATGATAGTGAAAATTAAGTACAAAAGACACATAGAATCGTGAAATGTAAAACTGCTATAAATATATGTTTTCAGCAACTCCCATGAATATTCGGTTAATGATACAAAAACTAGTCTTTACTATACAAGTGTTCGTGAATAAAATGAGTGGTGCAATTAAAATTTACCACACTTTGGCAGCAAATTATTTCCTTCTTGATCGATATTACTTGCAGTTTATTGAAATCACAAATTTGCAGTTCGATGCTTGAAATATGTGAGTAGTACGGGCACAATTTGATTACTCATTACTTGATTCGTCGCCTCTAAGCGAAATGCACTCACTCGTCTTTCATACAATCAATCATTCTTTCAGGGTCTCGCCTAAACGTACCCTTACGCAGTCGTTCCTGTAACTTGTAATAAGAATTCAGCGTCTTGTACCTCGGGCCTGAAAATTTTTGCAGTTGAAAAGTCAACTTTAAATTTGTATTTTAATACTTAATGCTTCTGTGAAAGCTTTTCGTACCTGATGGAACTATGAAATATTCAGTCGATTATGAATCACGCGTTTTTTACTGAACTAGGGCAACGGATTTCATTAGTCAGCTAAACGTGGCCAATGATTGCGAATTGAATATTTATGATTTAACAGATTAATTTATTATAGCGGGGAATAATTTTTTCTAATCGCATTAACATGATTCTTCCACCAATAATTTGTTTCTGACGCGTACGCATGTACGTATTGCAAATATCGCAAGTGATGTAAACTGTTGTTAATGAATAGAGAGTAGGTCTTAAGCTTTTAATTTATGACTTACATGATACCATGTTTGAATGTTTTTGACAACGTCGTATTTCACAAATCTAAAAGACGTAGCACGGTATGATATGGCGTAAGGGAACTTTGCAAATTCTAAAACGTTAACTGTAGACAAATATAATTAACTAATTGGCCTGATACGATTTGCTAGTATTTTTTTTTAAATGGTAACTTCCCGACTTCTTTTTGCAAAACACAGTTGTTACTAATAATATATTTACAAGGGTTTTTTTTTGGCTGACTGTAATTTCAAAGAAACGCTGCGAAAACTCACCGGATACGGAGGCGTCGTTCGTGACTTCATACTTAATTTTTTAATTTATTTTTTACTTTTTTCCTACGAAAATTTGCACCAAGACAATTTTCCAGGCGTAGTTTGGTGATGGTTCCTTTAAAATGTGTAAAATGGTTCGTAATTTTATCAAAAGAAACATAATTAAGACATGAAAAGTAGCAAAAAGTCATCAGAAATTTAACGGTTGTTAATAATTGTTATATTCGGTCGTACGTAACACTATCTCCACAATACGTTAAAAATGCTTAATATCCTCCATCCAGTAAACAAACACCATATTGCTCTCACGATCATCATTATCATAAATAAGGCCATGGTAGGTAGTTTTTTTCACATTGGTGCAAAACTCAAAACATTTCTAACGGAACGATTTGAAAAAAAAAATTCAAGACTAAGAGCAGTCATACGGTGCAAAATTCTACGAAGGCGTTTTACAAAATATGCACCGTTATTTTACTTGACTCTGACTTATTTTCATAACAAAATTGGTGATACATTGAGTGCAAAAATTTGAAAAACTATGAGGTCAATTTCTACAAAAAAATAATTACGTAAAATTTTGATATATTTATAGCCGAACAATGCAGGGATTCTACGTCACTAAAATCATGTTGCTTTAAAAAAAGTATTTTCAAAATCGCTGTTAAACTACCGGGCGTGTTCATAAATACACCTCGCACATCAGTAAGTCGCTGTTTAGATTACAGTATCTTCACAAGAGATGGAAAAGTTAATTTTTTTTCTAATCCATATAATTGGTGGCTTAGTGATGCCTTTCTTCAGGAATTATGTTACACAGGTACCCAAGATTTTGATATATTAACCATACCGGAAGCTTATTTTGCTGCGGAATAATAACGTAGCGAAGAGAATAGCAACAGTAATCAAAACATGTCTGCCAGAGTTATTATTGGGTATCACAACGGCCGGTCACATGTCCCTACACACTCACTCCATATTTCATTATTGCTGGTAAGTGCTGATATTATTGATGGCTTGTCACTGTTCGTTAGCAGTAACGAAGCAGTACAAGTTATCTATGAATAATTCTTCATTGTCAGTGATTTGATAGTTTCGGAACGACTGGCAGTGACGAACATGTAAATCAAAGTAAACACGCGAAAACTTCCTTGACTACCAAATAAAGTTTCAAAGCTAACTTTACTGTAAGAATAATTGCATATTTTTCTTTCATATCAGCCAAATAATGTGGAAACGAAATAAAAAAAAAACACCCAACTGAGTTTTAGTGTTAATTTTCCATTAACTACTTAGAAAATATTCTCAATGACTATTTTATATGTAAAACTACAGATAAAAAATATTGAGATGTATCACCGTACAGTCAATAAATGTTTTTAAAACACAGCTGATAGGAATTTCGCGCTAAGATATGTTTTTACTAACCTTGCATATCCTCTCGATTTCTTGTAAGACCGCTGTTACCAGATGTCGTAGCCTTGCACGAGGAGTCAGCCAAAATATCTTCCTCGGTGGGTGTCAGCAAAAACGGAACGACAGCTGAGATCACTTTAATAACTTGACAGTGACATAACCTAGTATCGAAATGCGTTAACAATAGTCACGTTTCTGTATTTTCGACGGGACATTTGAGAGCTTAAGACCTGTAGATCCGAATTCGCTCAATTTAACAGAAAATACTTGACAATGGCAAAGCTCCTAGCATTGTAGTTTACAGGTGAAATAATACAACTATAACATTAAAATTCGGAGTAATGATGAGAAAATAACAGAAAAGAGTATTAAACGTGACAAGAAAAGTGGGTGCCTGCAATGTTAATTCTGCACACAAGGAGGTTTAAATAAGTTTATGAGAAGATTATAGCATGATTTGTGTAACCAACTCAATAAGTAAAATCTATTGACGGATTATAGATAATGGTTATAGACAAAAAGAATAAGCAAAATATTAAACAGGGATAGTGGGTGGTTTCACAGGGTAGTTCGTACATGGAGAATTTGCTCTTCATAAATCATGTATAAATTGGCAGTGTGAGGAGACTATAAAACCTTCCCGATAGTAAAAAAAAAAAAAAATAAATAAATAAAAAAAAATTTAAAAAAAATGTACCACTAAAAATTGTTTGAAAAACCTTAAATTAAATCAAATGCAAACCTTGATAAAGTGTGTGTTTGTAGATTACATAGGTCAAGAAATTTGGAAAATATATTGAGTTCAATATACCTAGGTAGGCAATTATTTTACACAAAGGGAAAATTATTAAAACATTATTTCATTACTACGGAGCCGTGTAAATATTTGCATAATATTTTGTCGTTGATAACGCCTTGACCAAAAGGTTTTTACTTTTTCAGTGCATCTTACAGTCAGCATAGGAAAGTAAAAAGTAAGCGTTTCAACAATTTCGCTATAAAACGTACCTGTACTACTATTTTCTATACTGGTTATTCCACGCTTTTAATAACTCGACGTTCATAACAGGGAATTTAAAGTAAGCCGATATTATATACTTAATACAGTGATTATCGAGCACATGCAACAGCACAAAAAACTTTTTAATATGTAGAGAAATGTTGATATGACTATACACAGAAAGTCCCCAAGTGTACGGTACTAAGTATGTAATCAGACAGCGTATTTCGGTGATAAGACTCTCAGTAGCACAATAACATACCAGAAACCAACAACAATTCCTCTACCACAGGGAACGAGAAAAATATTACCTCGTTTTACCGGTAGTAGTACCGCATCAAGAATTTGTATTTAATTTTTACCGTTTATGTTATTTTAGAATCTTACTTAACTTTTTACATTTATAAAGCATGAGCGAGTATAAATTTTTAATACGTGCTTATTTTATATCTTAAACAACTGTTATTACTTAAATAAATTCCGTGGAATATAATTAGATAAAGATACCAGTTTTTTTTTTTTTTTTAAGTTTTACTCTCTAATTTACTCAGCGTAATATCTTGAATTAAAACTAATCAAAACACTGGTGCAGTGACACACTAGACTCACGTTTCTTAAATTGGTATGCACTCAATACACAATATTAAACATATCTTGTTACAGCGTTTCCAGAACAGTTATTTAATTTAACACAGCGAATCAAACAAACTATTCCGTTTCTGTTTTCTAAATTCATACACATTTACAAAACGAGCTCTTCAAAACAAGTGGAAAAGCTTCAGTTTGGATTCAAGGGGTGGACATAAATTTCGCACAACTTAAACGTTTCGTTTGAAAAAATATAAACACAGTGGTTTAATATTGCATGCAAAAAAACATTCGAATGTAATTGTACGACCTGTTCGTTTTGAGTGGACTTTGTAAATAAACATCAAAATTAAATATTATTTCTGTGAAATGAAACCCAGTCGCACAGTTAGCATTGTGGACTCTTAAAAAAAAAAACAATTTAACGCCTTCGTTGAAATGTTATACGACTAACACAACTACAATTCATTTGACGGTTGTGTTTAACTCGAATGCATGCTAGCGTTCTATTCTAGCTTCCCAGAAAATATCTAAAACATATTTCAATGTAATTGGATACAAAGTTCGGTCGAGTTTGGGGTGGCATTTAACAGCAAATTCCTGTATTTAAATATGTATGTTCCCCCTTAAAACACTTTGAATACTAACTGAATTAGAATTTTTTTGTATTATTATGCTTGGAAATGTGACAAGCACAGTCATTGTTTTTTTATCATTAATAATATTTTTCTTATGAAAAGCGAGGGGGCAATATATTTAACACGTGAATTAGTGAATTATCACAATACACAGAGTTTTCTGAGTGAGATTTCTTAACTATCTTCTACTCAGTAACATTTTCTATCAGTAGAAGGCACAATACGTAAATTCTGAGACAAGCATTTATTTCTGAACGTTTTAATAAGAGCTTGGAAAAGTTTCAATACGGAGTTTCAATTCTATTCGCTGACCCGACAATATTCTCCAAGACACCATACCTTCGACGTTGGATCAGAGTCATTTGCGTCTGAAATAACATTTCCGCAGAAAATTGAAGTCTTGAATTAAGTTGTGAAATATTTTTAAAAACCCAGAAAACAAATAAAAAAAAATGAATGAATTTAAGGAAACTAGTTAATTGACTTACAGACAGATAAGGATACTATATATCATACGATTTTTTATATTTATTACAGAACAAGTCAATACTTTGGTTAAGCTTTGCTTTTCGAATGAAAGATGGCTGTGTGCACTACTTTTGAAAAGTATTGAGCCTTACAATGTATTTTATCCACCGTGTACATTTTACTTACTGATGTGCAACTTACAGAGCTTTCGACAAACCAAAATATATATTTAAAATTGGCGGTTAAATTTGGGTTCCGTGTCACATCTCGAAAATTAGTCATGGGGGAGGATGTCGTGGCAGGGGTAGGGTGACAAGAGTGAAGTAGGAGGTGAGTGTCGGGGGTAGAGTATAGTGGTGTCAAAGGAGAGGGTGTACGGGATGTAAGTAGGAGGAAGGTTTCGGAGTAGAAAAGGGAGGATGGTGTCGGAAGTGGGTGTATAGGGGACAGGTGTCGTGAGTGGGTGTAGTGGCGAGGGTATCGGGGGTGAAGAAGGGGAGGGGGGCGGGGTAGGGTAGAGTAGGGGCGAGGCTGTCAGGATTAGGGCAGAGGTGAGTTACTGTAAGATAAGTGGGCTTTATGTAAAGGGACAGCAAGGTCATTAGCGATGGTGACACAACTTAGTACAATGGCAGGAGCTGGAAGAGGTGTCGGTCATTGCCTATGTAAAGGACGATCTCAACGTTCGACTGGAGCGATTATGGGAAACCACAGAAAACCTTAATCAGGATGGCAGGAACTGGGAATCAAATCTGTGTCCTCCCGAATGTGTGTCCAACGTTTGTTACCGTTGCCCCGCATCGCTCGTAGGGGTGAGGTTGTCTAGGGTAGGGTAGAGTAGAGCTGAGGTTGTCAGAGGTAGAGTAGAAGCGAGAGTGTCTCGAGTATGGTAGAGTTATGGGAGGGTGTTAGCAGTAGTGTAGGGATAAAAGTGTCGGGGTAGGGAAGGCGAGAGTGTTTCGAGGATTGAGTGCTGAGGGGGAGGGTGTTAGGAGTTGGTAGGGGGAGTTTGTCGGGGGTAGGGAAGGTGGCAGTTGTCGGGGTGTAAGTAGTGGAAGTGTGTTGGAGGTAGGGTAAACGGTGGGGTGTCGGTAATAGGGTAAGAGTGAGTGTTACGGGAAGGATAAAATAGGAGTGAGGATGTGGAGGAGGGTGGAGTATGGTTTAGGGTAAAGTAGTGGTGTGGGTGTCAGGAGTAGGGTAGAGTAAGGGAGAGGAAAGGTATCAGGGGCAGGGTAGTGCAGAGTAGGTGAGATGGTGTCAATGGGTAGAGTAGGAGTGATGGTATCAGTGATAAGAGTATGGGTGGTGGTGTCAGTGGTAGAGTAGGGGTAAGGGTATCGTGTATAGGGACGAGTAAAATTTATGGTATCGGGGTAGGGTGAAGTAGGGGTGAGGATGTCGGAGGTAGGGCATAGAGTAAGTGTGAGGGTGTCAATGATATGGCAGAGTAATGTGGGTGCCAGGAATAGGGTAGGTTAGGAGCAAGGGTACAAGGGTATTATCTGGGAGAAGATGTTGAGGGGTAGGTTACAGTAAGAGCAAGGGTGTCAGGGGTAGGGTACGAGTGAAGGTGTCGGGTGATACGGCAGAGTAGGGGGACTGCATGAGGGGTAGGTTAGATAAGGGGAAATGGTGTCAGAGGTAGGGAAGTTGTTAGAATGTCGGGGTACGGTAGAGTAGTGATGAGGGGTGTCGGGGTTAAAGTAGAGTAGGGGTGAGTGTGTCGGAGGTAGGGTGGAGTATTAGGTGGTGGTGTCAGTGGTAGAATAGGGTAGGGAGTCGTGGGTAGGGTAAGGTAGGGGTAAGGGTGACAGGGTGTCAGGGATGGTAGAGGTGAGGGCGTCGGGGTAGAGTAGGGTAGGGACGAGGGTGTCGGGAGTAGGAAAGGAGTCAATAGTGTCTAGGGTAGAGTAGAGTAGGAGAGAGGGTGTCGGGGGCAGGGCAGAGTATTGAAAAAAGGGTCTAAATGATCTTTTACGCTGTTGATCGCACCAAGATTAACAAATATGACAGTGTTTCTATATAATATGTATAGTTTCGAATAGTACTGATCGCCATCTTAACGCCATACAAAAAATTACAAAAAATAAACAAATAAATTATAATTTTAGTGTGTATCAATTTTTGAAGTGTCTTCCTAAACGAAATTAGAAAGCAATTATACACTTTATATGTTAATGCTACTAAAATAAATAAACTTACGCCATGAATTAAAACATACTGTAAAATAAGTAACTCGAACTCTAGCAGAATTAACAGGGGAAAAAAATAATCATATCCACTGTTTTCTTCTCGTAATATTATAAGCTAACAGTAACTGCGTGATCGTAACAAACGCCTGTTTATTCCACCATGACTTGTCTCTTGGACGAGCTCCATTCAAAAGAACGAACATCTAAAAATATACAGTACATATTTTTATGAGGGCCCTTAGTGGTCAGATTGGTCAGTTTTCTTTGGCTCTGGTGACGCATCCGATTGAATAAGATGACTGTCATCTAGTTACGTCGACTGTCAGTAAATTAGGTTTACAGTTGGTTAAGTCCATAGACTATTATGAAATGTACAAGAAAGGATTTACTGTAAGTTAAACTTTGTCTCGTGAGTCTTGTAAATAAAATAATTAAAATATATCCATTATTTTTCAGGCTTGTCTGAGGAGCATTAAATTTTTTATTTAAGGAGATCCTTACTTTTCTTATTGAATTGCAATTCTAATATGTCAACTGTTAAAAAGCCCCATAGCCCCATACTTAATAATGACAAGAATAAATCAAAACTCTCAAATTCTTTGCCGTAAAAAACTAGGTTTGAAATAAAGAAATGCGAAAATAAGAAATAAATACGTTGAAGGCGTGGTCGTTAAGTAAGTCGAGCTTGTCATTTTTATTAAGTACCAAGTCAATAAAACACCACAGAGTCGTCAATAAATTTATGTTAAGTGACTAAATAACCTCATCAAAATTAGTAAACGGATCAATACTCAAAGTTTTATGTATATTAATTATATATGTGTGTGTGCACGCGCGCATTTAGGCAACCATACACAAACCGTGATGACATACTTAAAAACTTAAAACCTTTATTTGAAGTTTGGCAAGTGTGAGGTATAAATTTCGATAGACACACGCATTAAATCATCTAAAGACACGATTCAACTTACGTACTACTCTGACTCAAATTTACACAATAATATTACAAACCAGAATGAGATTATGGTTAGGGATAATAATTATCGCGGGAAAACTTGACTGTTTGCTGGGTTTCAACACACGTTCAACTTACCAGAAGATTACTGGAATTCGCTTGTACGTGGAGCTGTAGCCCTGTTTGACTGAGCCAATACGATTTCGGCTATAGTAATATTTGAAGCCTGTCATTGGTGTGCAGACAGCTACGTTGTGTCAGACGTACATCACCCAATCACATGTGTCGCAATTAACTACAGCGTTTTCAAGGATATGTTGGCACAAAATATTTTCGTGATATACCGTCATCTCTAATTATGGTCTGTCATGACGTTCTGAAATATTCTAGACCACGCAAGGAAGAAAATTTAATTGTAATTTAATTTTGCAATATAATATAGAGTCTTATACTGTTAGCAATGTATTTTTTTAATAATTTATACTAAAATAGTCCATGTAAAACACATTGCTTTCGTTAAAACCTCCACGGACATACAACATATTTCGTATAAATCACAGGTTGTTGTGCATTAGAATTTAAATTTCATATTACAGCAGTCCTGTGCGAAATGATTAATAAAATATAAACACAATTTTTAAAAAATTTAGCTTATTACCTTTTGCAAATGTAAGCCCATCATAAACTGAAATTAAGCTAATGATTCGCTGTTCCGTTCAAAGTAGCAGACGATTAATACAGTTGGTCATCTGGTGACATTGGATTGCTACCGATTTCCTGTTGATTATTTTGTTACTTGTGAAATGTAATACGGACATTATAATGTAAGCAAATAAAACTCCAAATCTGTTTCAAACATTCGAAAGGCTACTGGCGTTTAAAAAGTAATAGTAAATGGCTAAGAGTAACAATGTAAGTTAATATTACTTCTTGCTAAGAATACTTTCATAACAGTGCAATGTAATCTAAGAAAGAATTCTAATTTTTGATATCTACTAGCACGTAGTTTTCAAAGGTGAATAGGTTTTTAGAAATACTTAATGCTAAGTTCCTCAGAAAATAACACGTAATGCAGCTGGACATAAAGCCAACAGTTGCGTACATAAGGAAGTTTTCTGCGCCTAATATTTAGAAAGTTTGGGTCACTTACGAAAACTAAGTTATTACGTCCTGCACTACTGGTAGATAACATTTTATGTAGCCTGCTTGCTTCTTACTTATGACTACGCTTCAGGGCAGTTGGGTTGCAATAACAATTCGGGCTAGAAATGAACTTTCATTGTTACAAAACCTTTTTTAAATCAGTATTTGTGCAGGTCATACCATGGATAGCTACGATGCTGATATTGAAAATTCGTTGCAACTGACGGGTGTCGGGAGGTCAAGAACGTTATCTCAAAGACAGATATAATACAATAAAAACCCTGTTTTCTCTTTACCACACGAACACATCTGAAAGACCGTAGGTTAACAGTAACAATGGCTCTGAAAGTAAGAAACAGAAAGCCAAACAACCCTTAACTTGCGTGAAGTCACTTCGGAAAACTGTCGAGAACCGAAATCAGGACGGTCATATCAAGAAACGAGCCCGCTTCCTCATGAAGGTGATTCCAGCGTGTTAATTATGCTCCACCTCTCTCGATCGAATCCGAAAATATTAATTAGGCATCAGTTAAAACATACAAAATATTTTGAATCATTCTGTATGTATATCAGTGACCGGCGGTAGCTAAAAGTGGAGCGGGGTATTGAAAGCCTAATTGTTGAAACTAAAATTTAAACGAAATATCTTACATTTAAGAAAAATGTGTACTGTGTGTTTCAAAATATTTTACCACGCAATTCACCTTAAGTAATAACCATCACAAGTCCATGGGAAACGACAGCTGCCATGAAGTCAAGAACGATACCAATGCTGCAGGAAAAAGTACTGTGAGGCAGTTTTTCCGTTACGTTTTACACTAATAGGTTACCTATTGTACGTGCTTTAAGGTAGCATAACATTTACTAATGTAATTTTAGAAAAATTACTAATTCACGCAATTTTGCACTTCATCACTGAAGTTCACAATACTAACAAACCTTATACACGGAAATGTTTGATTAATGATCGACTGAAGCATATGGATGTGTTAAGACGTGTGTCATTAAGTTTCTGTGATATAAGGCCTGAAGAATCAATACATCAACACTTTATCAATAGGATCTGATTTACTTAAATATTGTGTTGAAATGTCTTAGCTACCACAAATATCAAAATGTGTCATATAAGTGTTAACATTTTTGAAAATGTGCTTCCGTTCGTAGTTATCAGATGAGATGGTACAATAAAGATTTTGTGAAAGCCTTTTTTTTTTTTTTTTAATTCCACACAGAAGTAAAAGCGAAATCATTTCTCCATAAAACTGGTAAAACATCTGGAGTGCTGGAAGATATCCAGCTTCGGTATTAGCATTTTTTCCTCGCTGGCCCCGTCTGTGGCAATGAAGGGGAGAAAGTGGGGAAAAAAAGAGACCCTCAAAGGAAAGCAAAATAAAAACCACACCAGAAAGGCTTGAAATATTTTCAGAGAAAAAGCACGAGAAAAAGAAATGATGGCACAGCTAAATATATACCCAAATGTTTTAGTAATGTGGGAGAACAGTTACTTTTAAACAGCTGGCTCATTTCGCTAGCGTCTCTACAAGCAATGCGATTTTTTTTTTCAAAAACTTTGCTTCAAATTTAATACGAATTTTGTTTTAAACTCCTGCCAATAAAACTGTTCTGATCTAAATGAACTTAAGTCACAACCAGTGCCTCAGTTTGTAAAATTTAATTTGTTTAAACAGCTCTGTGGCAATTATTTAGAACCATTTCATTAAGTTAATCCACGTTATTGACAAAAGAGAATTTGAACTTACATACAAATTAGTATAGACTCAAGGGAATATATATATATTTGTTTAAAATCACCCCTTTCTATAAACGTATACAACACCTGACGTTTTGTTTGAAAATTATTATTACTATTAATTTTTTACTTACTGGTGTTTAAAATAATTTTGAATTCAGCAATTCTCTTTCAGCTCATGCACTCGGTTTATTTACTGACAACCTGGAACAGAAACATCGACCGCTCCTAAAGCGAAGTTCTTGAAGGGAAACAGACCGCCACGATTGGCGCGATTCTTACAACACTAGGCCTTCCAACATGGCGATACAGAGTCGGTTACTGGCGGGGTCGGGCCCCGGGTTTTCGCTCGTGGGGAATCGGGCTGGACGATGCCACTGGTCGGCGGGTTTTCTCGGGGATATCCCGTTTCCTCCGCCCCTTCATTCCGGCGCTGATTCATACTCACATCACGTTACCCATCCATCACCAGTGGTAAAGACCTAGATGTTGAGTGCTGACCAAGATCTCTTCACTTTGCTTCCAGGGAAAACTGATCTCATGTGAGCGCACTGTTCTTAGAGGTGATGAGGCAAATTGTGAGCGAATAAGAGTTGGCCTTAATGTCAACGCAATCACGGACCCCAAATGTGCTCCTTGTACTCTGATTATACTAAATCCAACGTGTATATATTATTACATCTAACTGTACCCCAACGCGACTAGCTAGTACTCTGTCTTCGCAGTTTTACAACTTTCTCTCAGGAAATGCACGCACAAATCAATCGTATTCGTAAATTTTTGGCGAATTCGCCAATTTTGTTTACTATTATTTAACCAAATTATAAAAAAATTATACACAAAAATTAAACCTGTAGATTCTCTTTAAAATTATCGTTGGAGTATATTGATTAATTTTAGAAATAAATAAATGAAGATTTTCTTCGAGGTTTAAGAACTTCTCTCACGAATGACTACAGTTTTCACAACCGTGCCAGATTTCCAATTATTATTCATTCTGAAAATCCAAACAACAATATTTGTTTTACCATAATTCATGTGTAACAAATCTATAGTTGAATATGCAGAGTAAAATGCATTACAATTTGTTTGTATATTTTGTCAAGTGAAGTGATTTTGAACAGCACTCAACATCTAGGTCTTCAGCGCAGGTCAGGGGTGACATGATGTGAGTATGGTGCAGCGCCGGAATGAAGGGGTGAATTTAAACGTGAGATCCCCGAGAAAACCCGCCGACCAGCGGCTTCGTTCGGCAAGATTTCCACATGCGAAAATGTGGGGACCGACCCCGTCGGGAATCGAACCCGGAACGACTTGGCGGGAGGCGGGTGCTCTAACCACTTCACAAACCACCGCCCCCCCGTCTTATATGAAGCCTCTCCACTTCGCGTAAGTGATTTCTGTATTATCCCAGGCCAGAAATGATTAACAATGCAGCTCTGATATAATACAGGAAAATATTGATATTTATTTTTTAATTTACTACTAACGTTGCTATTCTAGCGCAAACAGAGCCTATATTAGTAGAGCCCCGTATATTTGGCGGGTTCAACGACCGGCATGCTGGACTCCGCAGTCCCGTGTACACTCTTGTCTTCAGCTACTTGTACATTGGTTGTTGCTCCAGTGAGTGAACATTTGAACATTTGATGATGTAGCGCGGGAGTCCATAAGTGTTTATATGCATGTCCGCCATTGGTTCTGAGTCCTCAAGGCCAGGTTTCATAAACAATGTAATAATAAACAATGACCCGAACGAAAATTTTTTCAACATATACACGGCGTAGAAATCTAACCTCTCCTCAGTTTAATAGGCGACATTTCTGGGACTCTACTTACAAGATATGACAACAGGTCATTCGAAAGTCTTGTTATAAAATAAAACGTAATTCAATAATGAATCATACATGTAAGATCTTAAAACATTCTGGAACATAAATACGACAGAGAAGAAGCAAACGGACGTTTAAAGGAAATTTCAATGTACGGGCATGCTATATCAGTTTTTGGCGGTTTTCAGAAATCTTAACACTCGAATACGTGAATGGTTTCAGCGGCTGTTAGCGATAAGGACATGTTTTAATGTTGAGCAGTCATTGTTACAACGCACCAAATCCAAATTTCACTAAATTCTGGTTTACTGATAATGTAGATTTCTTGGTATGCCGGATTGACTGACGTTGATGGGAACTTAGTCCTTACATTCTTCACGTACAAATCTTCCATGTGCTTCTTCGTAGGATCAGTTAAATAAATGTCCAGTAACTTATCTGAGTTCCTGGCCATTTAAACAATGATCGTTTCAGTTACGGAGTGTCGCAATCAAGATATCTCTTAATATACCTATATGTGATCAATACTGCAAAGGAAACATTGCAATTAAGTTAAGTTATAACTTCGAGATGTTCCGTGGGGCCGCTGTGGCCGGGTGGTCAGACCACTCGCCTCCCACCAAAAACGATTAGAGCTCGATTCCCGGTGGAGACAGACCCCGGATTTTCGTACGTGGTAATCGTGCCAGACTATGCCGCTGGTAGGCGGGTTTACTTGGGGATCTCCCGTTTCCCCCGCCGTTATCATTCCGGTGCTGCTCCATACTCACATCATGTCACCCATCACCAGCGCTAAAGAGCATAATGTTAAGGCCCTAATTTTTTTTTTTTTTTTTAGAGATATTAATTTCTTGCGTCTAAACGAGAGCAGATATCAAACATCTGTCCGGCAGCTTTTGTTAAAAATAATCTCCTCAATGTTGGCTGAATTTTTAGTGCAGTAAATACTGTGGTTTCAGCTAATTATGTAATTGACGAAATTCTGGTTAGTTGAATTTTTAGTCGAAACCGTATAGTTTCTTGCCTTGAAAAAAACTGCAAGACAGAATTTTGATATCTATTCTCGTTTAAGCTTAAGAAATACGTATCTCAAAAACAGTAGAAACTAGAGAAAATGGCCTTAAGTGCTGACCCAAATCTCTCAGTCACTCGAGATATTCTATTTGAAACCGCAGTCGCATAGATAGCGGTGGCACGAATTTCTCCAAGTATCCAGGGTAAAGGATAGGCCACGTCAAGGTGTTGTTGTCTAGAGGGATGACCGGTGTAGTAGGGGTTGGGGGATGCCATGGAACGGTCCAGGGGGGCAGGAAGATGGACGCCCACGAGGGCGAGCGAAAATGTCATGCGGGAGAGAGCATATACGAGCTATGTATAACCGGGCTGATTCACGGCCGGCATCCTCGCACCTGGCTGTCGTCTGACGTCACTAGCCACACTGACAGGTGCGATGTATCCCCCCCTGAGCTTGTCGCTGCACGCATTCCCTGGCACAGACGCACATACGACGTCCTCTCTCGGCGTCTGCCAGCGCCCACATACCACCACCACCACCTCCGACACTCACCATCATCTTCTTCCGCCGTGCTCTCAACATCAAGTCAGTTAAGTATATGGTTACCAAAAACCCGTTCAAAAAAAAAAAAAAAAAGGCCAATGAATGTTTTCTCACCATTAATATTAATTATATACTCGAGGACAGTTAAGTTATCTCGGTTTTAATAAGGTTTAAGTGTAGTTGTGAACAGCGTCAAACCTCGTGCGAACGAATTTCAAAAAGTTTAATAAACTGAAAACAAAACATTGTAGTAACAATTAAAGTAAAATATTAAAATTACAAGCTTGTAACAAACTTGAATGTCCGAAATTTATTTTATACAAATAAAACAACAAAGGGGAGTCACATGTACCACGTGTGTTCACCTCTTTCTTTTTAACCCCCAATGCAAAGAGAAGGGTGTTGTAAGTTTGACATGTCTGTCTGTGGCATCGTAGCTCCTAAACAAATGAACCGATTTTGATTTAGTTTTGGTTTGTTTGAAAGGTGAGTAGTATGAAAATGGCGGTCCGGGCGCAGCGGCTGGCGGCTGAGGGTGTGAGGGTGACCTTGACCTTTGAACCCCGTGACCTTGACCTTTGACCCCTGTAACCCGACACCCCCGATGCCATCTTGTTTCCGGACGCCATCTTGTTTCCGGCCGCCATCTTGTTTCCGACCGCCATCTTTAATGACGTCAATTTCGAAAAATTAAAAAAAAATTAAAAATTTCCAAAAAAATATTTAAAAATAAAAAAAAGTTTAAAAATTCTGCCATCTTGTTTCGACCGCCATCTTGGAGGTTTCTTCCGAGTCTTCCAAAAAA